>JASSUY010037954.1:0-49600 GCA_032466535.1 Forpus xanthops | reverse complement strand
CGCCGCAGGGCGGCCTCAGCGCGGTACTGAGCCGCGGGACCGCCCCCCCACCGCGGAGCGCCGCCCCTGCGCACGTCAAACCCCGCGCTCCGCGCCCGAGCTTTCTCCCCGTGAACGGGGCGGTAACGCGAGTTTCAAACGAGCGCAGCGGATTTCCCGTCGCTTTCTTGCGGCCCCTGGAGCTCCAGGGATGATCCCAATCCCCCGGGAGCGGTACAGGAGCCGCTGCTTCTGAGAAAACAAGTCACGGCTTCCGGAGCAGCGGCAATGAAGGCATCAGTGAGACGCGGGGAGAAGAGGGGATCGGCTGCTTGTGACAGCCCTTTACGATGGCCCCAAAGGCAGCAGTCAGCATTCGCAGGAGCGTGCGCACCCCCGGGTGCTGCCTCTGCCCCATACAGCATAGGCTGGAAGTAGAAAGAAAGTCATCTTGATAACGCCGCTTGTTTTACGGACTCGAATCCCTGGTGGCAGGAGGAGAGCGGAGCAGCACAGAGGACGCTGTTTTCCTTGCTTGCCCTTCCTCCCCTCCCCTGGGAAAGCAGAGGAGGCTGCTTCGTGGGTCAGTAACCAGGCTCCTCTGCTCCATAGGCAGGCGCTGCAACTATGAGAGGTGGGAGAACCCCGTACTACACAAGGACAAGGGAAACAAGTGCAAAGGTGGGTTCAGATCTGCTTTTTCCATTTCCCTGGTACAGCTGGAATACCTGTGGCCTTATCCGGATCCTTATGTGGCCTTTGCCTTCACCTCCCAACACTGCGCACCCTCAGATTACGACACAGGGACAGGTTGGAAAGGGTTGTGTGCCCTCACCCTCTCTGACACCTGCACATCTGAGGCTTGACAGAGCCCCAGGTCATCTGCTCAGAAGAAACTGTAAACCAGGGCTTGCTAAAACCCAGCTTGTGCAATGTGGCAGCGTCAGCAGTTGCTAGGCCTGGCAGTAGGGATGACGAGGCTTCCTCAGGGCTTAGGAGTGCCCTGGGTGTCAGCTGTCCCACAGGTTTCTTCCAGAGCCAGAAGGGTGAAACATGTCCTCTGGGAGAGGGCAGGGAGGGAACATCCCTCCTAAATGTAATCCCAATGCCGCTTCTGCCATTTCTGTCCCCAGCCTCTGGGGGCGTTTGCTGTTTCACCCCCTTGAGTCCTGCCACTTGGCTTCCTCTGCTGCTCAGGAGGTTCAGCAGAGATCTTCCCCCAGAAGCCCCACTTTGGCCTCTTGTTTACTGTGCAAAGTGTCTCCCTCAATCTTTGTCTTCAGCTTGCAAGAGCAGAGCTTTGAAACTCAGGCCAGATCAAGTGCCACATACTTGGCAGGAGCTCCCCGTGTCCCTGCTCATCCCGTTGTAACCGGTGCTGCCCAAGCAGCAGCTTTTGCTGTTTCTCATTAGGCTGAGCTGGTGAGCTTCCTGGGCACAGTCACCAGAATCCATGGTAGTCCATTGGAGCTTCACTTCCATGCAAAATGGAAAAAAATGGGATACAAGGTGCTCTGGAAATGAAGCACTAAGATGTGGAAGCCAAAGGTCAGAAAGGCTGAGACTGCTGTTCAATTACCGGAGCCAACCAAACAAGCAGACATCACACACACACTGAGCAACCAGCTCATTCCAATCTGACTAAAATCTGAGCAGCCAAGAGCAAGGAGGTTGGGAATATGCAACATAGCTCCCACATCCAAACCGTCCCACCACCTCATCCTGAGGTGCACCACTTGGCTAGAAGGAAAACATGATTCAGGGCCTTGCACTCCGGGAAATTATGCCTGTCATTATCCCTAGTTATTGCATTGTTACCAAAGGCTTAAAACCTCATGAGAGATTGGCAGGAAGGCACCAGGAGCTGCTCCATCAATAAGCACTGCTGGGTCGGGAGCCATGACACGGGCTCAGGAGCCAGGGAGGAAGCAGAGTGATGATGATCAGTGGTACTGTGTTCTGATGGTCCTCACCGAACCACCAAAGCTGTGCTGGCTCTTTTCCCCAGAGCAGAAGAAACTACTTTTGTGAAAGTAAGGAAAATGAAGCACAATTCTTCCCTTTGCAAAATGAGTCACTTAGAATTTATCCTTAAAATAAAACTTCGGAAAAAACGAGTTTTGTGTAGAACAGCACCGGGTGGGGGAAAACGGAAAGGACGTTTAAAAGGTTCTGATTTAAACACAGCAAGTCAGGTGCTTAAATTCCCAGCTGATCCCAGAAAACGCCGCATTTCCAGGTGGTTCATTGGAGCTTGCTCTTAACCAGCTCCACCGCTGAGGGATGCTGCGCTCCCGTTAGCTCTCTTCTGGTGAGCTTGGCAGGGTTACGCCGCTATTGAGTACCTTCCTGTTTACCCCAGGGCTGGGGAGAAGGTCTCGGCCATCGCCTTGCACTGCTGCCCTAGATTGCACACGGGAAGGTCCCAGGCGCACAGGGAAAGGCTAGCGGGCTATATGGGATGGCACTCGGCGGCTGCTTGGGCACATAGAGGGGCACTTGGAGTCCCCATGAGTACCCGCCAGTTTCTGCAGATCTCAGCGGAAGCCAAAGCTGTCTCAAGGGTCAGGACAGCCTCAGTGTTTGCGGGGCTCCGGAGCGGAGCTGCGTGATTTGGGGCTGAGCTGTCGGACCTCCCCGGGCCGCAGGAGGTCGCTCCGCCACCGCAGCTCAGCGCTCCCGGCCCTTGTCCCGCAGCGCCGCAAGCTGTTCGCGCTGATCGGAGCCGGGGTACCCAGTGTTCACCCTGGCGATCGAACACAGTGTTTGTACACGTCTCTGCTCAGCCGGCCTGCCTGGCCAGCACCAGGCCCGCGCACGCACTGCCGGCTGCCGGGGCTTGTGCCATGCTCGCTTTAGGAGCCCGACCGCCCTCCCTAGATGTCCCCACTAGAGGAACCCTCAGCCTCCATCCCCTCTGCTCCCCACGAGGGGCTTTGACTGGTGCCCTTGGTGCTGAGGGGAGCTGCTTTGCTCTTTGAGGGGCTGGGGTCGCCTCACGTTGCTTCTTTACCCTGGGAAGGTGGCACCCACGCCATGAGCCCGCTACACCCCTTTCCCACTTGAGCAGGGCTTTGGGGTGCACCTCCAGATTTCCGGAGCAGCCAAGAATCTCCTAGGCTCCAGGGTGCCTCCAGCAGTGTAGAACACCATTCCCGATACTGTGCCTCCTCAACACCCTCCTGCTGAGCACCTGCTGGTGCTCATAACGTACAACACTATGGGTAGGGTGGGCCATCTCCAGCACAAGCCAGGGCAGTGGCAGGGATAATGCTGGTTTCCAGGCTAGCTTGGTGGCAGCTCCATGTCCCTGGGATGTGCACACTTCCTTTCCTGCCCGAGGGGGCTGTTTGTGCTAGTTCTGCACATCATCAGGTATCTGGGGACAGACTGGCTCTGCTGCCCTCTGTCATCTCTCGAGCAACCCATGCAGTCACCAGTCTATGCCTTCACAGCAGCCCTCACCCAGATGTGCCATCAGCACATTCCTGCTGTAGCTCCCGCTGATGCCTCCATGCAGGGCTGTGGGGTGTGAGGGGGCCGCTGCAAGGCTGTTTCCCAAGCGCCGGTTGCTCCAGGAGCATGCAGGCCCGGCCCGGCCATGCCTGGCCCTTGCGAAACCTGTTGACAAACAGCCCGGGGCATGCCCAGCACCGCAGTGCCAAGTGCCGGGCGCGGGGATTTTCCATTGCTCTGGCAGTGGATCACCCTAAGCAGGCACTGCCCCAGAGCCACTGCTGCCGCTTGTCCCACTGGCCTCTGCTGGCCCTATAAACCTGCCGTGCAAGGGCAAGCCTTGCACAAGTCAAGGCAAGGGGTGGTTGGGTTACCTGGGGCATCCTACAAGCCTGGTTGGGGTGCCACCACCCCCAAGGCGACCCAACCACCCACATCTTAACATTTGGCCATTCTTGTGTCCTCAGGTTGAGCTGCTACATAAGCTCCCTCCCTCTCTCTGGTCCTCCCTCCTTCTCTAGTCCTCCCTCCCTCTCTTACTTCCTCTCTTCCCTCTCTTCCATTCACTTTCTTTTGCTTTGTTTATGTTTCTTTTCTCTTTCCTCTCTTTCGTCCTCTCTTTTGCCACCTCGTGGACATGCCCCTGCTGCCATCCTGGTGCCCCTATGCCCATCCCTTGGGCATTTGGCTGGCAGCAGCAGGACTGCAGACACTATGACCCCCCTGCCTAAGGGGAGGCCTGCACAAAGCCCATGTGCATGAAGGGGATCCATGCCCAGGGCAGAAACCATCACTCCACTACCCCATGTCCATCAGGGTGGATAAGGTGTGCAGGGTGTAGACATGCTGTGCTCATGTGTCGTCTATATATAACTGCACTCACCAGGCACTGGGCCTGTGCTGACCTAAGGAAACAGTCAGATCATCGTTTTAATGCAGAGTAGCTGCTATTAATACCAAGCTGGTTTTATGGAAGGAGTCAAGCTTTGGGCATACTGCTATGGTGTTGTGCCCATGGGCACCCTGTGGCCCATGTGGAGGGACTTGGTGAATCCCTGCAGCAGAGGCAGCACGGGGTAGACCCGGCCTCCATTGGAGGTGTCTGGTTGGCAGGAGGGATCCCTTTGTGCTCCCTGTCTCCCCAGCTTGGCTCAGGATCATCAGCTCCCCTGCAGCCAGAGCCATCCTGGGGCTGCTCCCCTCTGCTGTACCCAGGGCAGTGGCGGTATCTCTGCTGTGGCCTCAGGAGGTTGTGGAGGAGGAAGGGAGATTCCATTGCTTCTGTGCATAGAGGATTGGCAGTGCCCCAAACACAGATTTTCCCACCAGGTAGAAACAATTCCCAGGTCACAGGTTTCTCCCCAGGGCTCCCGTGTGCTCAAGTACAATCACCTAGAACTGCCTTGGCAGGCTCCCACTGTTGCCTGTTCCGTGTCTCACCCATAGGATGAATACAAGTGATTACTGGGGCTTTGCTGCAGGGTCAGGTGGGTGCTGTGGTTACAGGATGTTACAGGATGTCACAGGATGTCACAACTATCATGGCCTGGGGTGGCTCATACCATTCTGCACTCAGCTGTTCCCCCCACAACTCTGTGATGGAGCTGCACTGCCGCTTACCCTGACACTGGTCTGGACCAGGCCCCACCATCCCAAGTCCCTGCCGTGCTGGATCACAGTGGGATTCAGACCCAAGCAGCAGTGGGGTGATGGGCTGCACCTGCAGAGGATGTTTCTGTGAGCACTCATGGGGAAGGGGCACATGCTGGGGCCTGATGCTGTGCAGGTAACCTGGTCTTTAGATGGGGCTGGGGGATGACAGGATAGGGAAACGTGTGGTTTGTTCCTGGTAGCAGACAGCTGGGAACAGGGGAAAGGCCACGTTCTGCTCCTGGCATTGTGCAAGCAGATGCAAGGGCAGGCCATGGGTGCTTGGTGCCTTCACACTCTCCACTGGGGACAGAGCGAGCTTGGGCAAAAGGCACCAGAAGAGGCAGCAAGCCTTGTGCTGCCACTGGATCCTTGGACATGGTGTTCTCTTGGAGCAATGATAAGGACAATCACTCCCAAATCCAGGGAAGCCTGGCTTGCAGCCAGTGGCCTCCAGGAGCAGGGTCACTGGCACAGGTGCTCTCGGCAGCACCACAGCAGGTAGAAGCAGTGTGGGGAGCACTGTGGGCGAGCACAGGGCTGTGGCACCAGTGCCCCATGGTCAGCCCCCACCCTGGCTGTCACCTATGCAGGTGCCACCGCACTGGCTCACGTACCCTCAGGACAAGGACAGGGCTCTGCAGGTGTGTGGGGATGCATGTGCCTGCTACTCGGCACGGCTGGAGCCTCTGGAGCAATCCCACCACTTACCTAATGATTTGCATCTACAAACCCCTGCGCAAACCACTTGCCGGGATCGCAGCCGAGCTCTGCACGATCCTGATAAGACAAAGAAAACAAACCCAGAATTCCCAGCCCAGCTGGCCGGGACTGTTTGGGTCTGTGACGCGGGTTTGCAGTGCCCTTGCAAGCAACTCCAGTGCTGCGTAACAGCCTAGAACGTTCCATCTGGCTGAGGGCCAATGTAGGCGTCTGTCCTGCAACAGCTTCTGGCTCTTTCTGAGCTTCTTGGAGCTGCAAGTGAAGCTCAGAGCTCTGCAGTTTTGCAGGGGAAAAAAGAGCTGCGGGGACACAAGCAGTAGCACCACCTCCTCCTGCCCCAGCCCCGTGAGGATGGCACGCGTATTCTAGGGGTTGCAGTTGGAGGACCCCAGCCTCAGGCCAGACTCACACTGCCTGATGAAGATTTAGGCTGTTTCTTTGTTTGCTGCCCATATGGTGCTCCCTTCTTGCAAACACAGCCATAGCAAGGGGTTCAGGGTGTGCTGTTATGTGCCATGCCCCCCTGTTTGGGGACAGGGCAGCGTCACCCCCATTGGTATCAGGCACACCCTGCAGTAGTGGGTATCGTGTCACTTACACTCTTGCGTGTAAAATCCCATGGGGGCTGGTACTTTTCCCAAGACTGAATGTGATCCTGGCTGATCCCAGCTCTGCCGCCCCGTTTGGCATTTCCTGAGCTGCCACAGCCACATCTGACCTGCTCTGTGCTACCTGAGCCCTGCGCAGCTCTATCAGCTTCCCTCGAGCAGATGTTCCTCTCTCTGCCTCCATATCCCCCCCTTGTCCCAGGTGCAGCAGGATCTGGCTCTGGGGAGGAGGGTCTTCTGTGGTTGGGCCCTGGAGAGGAAGGTTGTTGCTGGCACAGTTGGGAAGAAAAGGGCATCACAGCTCCTTAGGGGCACAGCAGGTACTTGTGTGCCATGGCTGCCTATGGGGAGCTGAGCTCGCTCTTTTGTGCAGCATGTGGTGCTGCAAGGGATGTACTTTCCCCACCCGGTTTGGGAAGCCCTTCTCCCTCCTGGCACCTCTTGCCCTGCACATCTCCCCTCTTCCTCTGGGCACACAAAGAGAGACACCTGCTCCAACCTTGGGAAGTGTCTGTGGCAGACCCACCGAGAAACGCCTAAAAATAGCCCAGAAATATTGGAGGGGGAAAAACGGGCTCTTGATCCCGCAGCAAACAGTGGAACCTGCTGCTGCCCGGCACGAATGGGAGAGGGATGGGGAGTTAAAAATACCATGTGCTCGCTGGGAGCCATCCCGGGCCACTGCATTCCCAGCCTGGCCAATGCATTCCCGGTGCAGGCCAGTGCATTCCCAGCTCTCCTGCAGGTAGCTGACCTTGCGGGCTCGTGGGAACCGCCTTCCTGCAGCGCGTCTGGTCCTGCATCCCGCGGAGCTCCCATCCGGGGCAGCGCCGGGACCTGTCCTGGTGTCAGTGGGATGCGCCATCGCTGCGAGGACAGGGACAGCTGCTGTGCCCTGGGGAGCTGCTCCCTTGCAGAGAGCAGCGGGATGCAGCTAGTCCTGAGGCACCGGGAACACCCGGCACTGCTGAATGCGAGCCTGGATGCTGGCTTTGGGCAGCTGCTGGCATGGGGAGAGGGGACGTGGCTGGGGAAGCCTGGGAGAAGCCAGCAGAGTGAGGAGCCAGGCTGCACGTGCCCCTTCCCAGCTGGTCCCAGCTCTGCGCGGCTTGCAGGCTCCTTGTGCCGCAGTAATGGGAACAGCCTGTCCACTGCTACAGCACTTGAGTCCAGCCTGGAGGATCCAGAGCTGCCTTACAAGGTTTTGGCATATGAATGGACAGCTTTTCATAGCAACTGGGGAACCAGCCCCCCTCAGCTTTTAGGTGCCTGTGGCTTTGACTTGGAAGGCGCCAGAGGCAATCAGAGAGTTCTAGAAAACCCCATTCACAGGCTCCTGTCACATGAATCCAGCACATCCCAACACTCCTGCAGCATGCAAAGGCCAGTCCCTGGGTAGGGAGCAGCCTGCTTAAGGTGGCCAAGAGCTTTGCTGGGTACTCACCACCACGGAGAACAGTGGAGCCAAGCGCTACTGATGTCTGGAGTCTCTCCTCTGCTTGACCTCAGATGCACTTGCACTGGAGGAGGCTTATGCTGCCCATCTGGTCCATCTGCCACAATGGAGCCTTATCTCACCCCATTGCTCTGCTCCTCCAGGGACCCACGCAGTCCACAGGAAACTGGATAAGTCCCCCAGCTCTGCTGCTTGTCCCCAGCACAATGGCAGCTGCATTCCTCAGCAGGACTGCTGTTTCTGGTGTCCTGCCTATGGGAAGCAATTCCTGGGCCCACAGGCAGGATCTGGGCAGCTCTGCCTTCCCACACAGGGAGGCCCAGCAGAGCTGCAGCCCAAGTCTGTCCCCAGAGCTGAAGCCTGAACCCGCGCTGGCCACAGGCAGGTTGAAAACAAGCCCTGAGACCACATGAAAGCACTTGATCCTGTAGCTTTCTTGCTGCCTCTGATTTTGCCTGTTCCTCAGTATGCTTGGTGCAAAGCTGTTGAGGTTGTGCAGTTCTCCAGGACACCCTGTCCCAGGTGAAGGCAAACCACAGCAGCTGCCACAGAGCCTGCCCTTGCCTTTAAACCCTGCTGTGATGTGTATCCTGATGTTCTCTCCATTACCTGAGCCATTCATTCGGATTCCTTGGGCAGCCCCTCGCTGGGCCACTGTCTGCAGCTCTGCCCTGTGCATGGTGACCACAGCTTGAGTCACGACGTGGTGCCCAGTCACACTGCAGTGGTGGGGCACGATGTCCTAGCCCCCCGTAGCTCTCAGCCACCGGGCACAGTGTGTGTGACCAGGGCAGGAGGACTTGTGGGTCATGGTCAGCATTGCTTGTGCCCTCAGTGGGGCAAGCCCCAGCCTGAGCAAGTCCACAGAATCCTCATCTCTGTGTCCACTTGGCTTCTGCTCTGTCCCTGCTTGTCCTCCCTGTGGCGCAGCTTTGCTGGCCTTCCTCTCCCTCCAGAGCAGCCATGTCACTGCTTCCCTTCCCCTGCCACTTCTTTCGTTCCTCACCTCTCCACCCATCTCCTGTCTGTGGCTGCAGCATACCCTGCTCCTCATCTGCTGCTCTGTCCCAGCCTGGAACTGTTTCATCCCCAGCAGTCCAGCACTGGGCAGGGGTCTTGGCAGACTCCCTGTGCTAGCTGTTCAGCCTCACCCAGCCTCGACTTTGTCTTTGTAGATGTGTGGAAGCTCCTAGTTGGTGCTGGGATCTGGGACCCTGCATCACTAGCTGGAGTGCTCCAACAGCTGAAGGGAGATGTGATACAGCCCAGTAAGGGATGCTGGTACCCAGCTGTGGAAAATAACTTTTGCTTTGATCCAGTATGGGTGCAGCCTTTAGTGTGGTGGGCTTTATGCTTCCTGAGGGGATTCTGGAGCTGTGGATCTCTGTCTCGATTCAGATCCTGCATGGCTGGGTAGCTGTTCTTCCATCACTTCACTTGGGTGCAGAGGAGCAGAGCAGCCTTGGGGGGCCGTGGTGGTGTCTCAACATTGTTTTCTCCTCATAGCACAGAGCTCTGTGTGCCTCCTGTCCTCACCTCCTGGTACCTGGGATCCTGAGGCACAATGCTGCTCCATACCAGGGAGTGACACCATCTGAGGGCATGTGTGGGGCCTCCTGGTCCCCAAGTGGGTGGCACCAGAGCACTGCAGCCCCAGCCACCCCTTGCCTGAGGAAATGAGGCTGACCAAAGTTAACTCTGACCCACTTCCCAGTGCTGCCGGTCGGCAGAGCCGTGCCAGCACGTTCACTGGCACACGGCTCACCAAGGCCTTGCTGGCCTCGTCCTCTGCCCCTGTTCACAGTGGCTACGTGTCAGGCAGATAAGGGCTGTGCAGGGAGAGGACATGCCGCGGGTAGCCCAGCAGCGCTGAACCTTTGATCCTTTCCCAGCACAGCCGGTGATGGCTGGGACCAGGGTAGCTGGAGTAGGTGCTGAGTGCAGGGTGGATGGATGCAAGGTGGATGGGTGCAGGGTGTAGCCCAGTGGCAGCCCTGCCACCCTGCCCATAGGGTGCCCAGGGCCAGGAGCATGTCCAGGAGGTGTCAGCAGCCCCTCACTGTGGTGCCAGGCCTGGGGTGCAAGGCTGAGACCCCTGCACAGACCCATTCTAACTGCTCTGGCAGCAAGGAGGGCACCGGGGGAGGAAGGCAGAGCTAGAGATTGCGGGTGAGGGCCAGGGCCATGGCAGCGCTGCAGGGTGCTGCTGCAAGCAGGCACAGCTGGGCTGTGGTTCAAGCATCTTGCCACCAGCCCCTGCAAAGCTTTGTGGTTTGAGGAGTGGCGTGTGCAAGTCGGAGAGAACAAACTGTTCAGCCACCAGCTCTTCTAGCTTCTGCTTTCGAAGTTATCTAACAGCCCAAACAAACACAGGCAGCTTTGGCTTGGCTGCAGCGGAGGGTGAGCACCACCCGGTCCCCATCCTGCTGCAGAGCTGGGGCATTGTGGGGTGGGCCGGGGGCTGCTCTGCCCTGTCCAGCACAGCCACGCACTGCCTGGCCCAAAGCAGCTGCCCAGGCTTCCCTGCCTATAGATGGAGGTGACCGGACTCTGCAGAGGAGCATCCTCTGTGGCTTGAAGAGTCCCTTGCCCTCTGCTTGGTTCTGCTTGGCCACTGGCAAATGGCATGGGATTAGGGTGCTGATACCACATCCTGGTATGTGAGGGCAGAAGGGGGAAGGACTGGCACAGAGATGCTGCAGCCAACCTGAGTGAAGGGGGGGAGTACTGACCCACCACCCCTGGGTGCATCAGTGCACCTCAGGGCTCTGGGAATGGGTGTGGGCTGCTTGAGTCCAGCATGGGGAGGACCCGCCATAGATTGACCGTGCATGGAGACAGGGACAACCCTTTGTGTGCCTAGACAAGGTGTGGGACCAAGGCACTACCAGCTTGAGGGAGGCAAGGGGTGACCACAAATGGTGCAGAAAAGGGGAAGCCGTGCCCAGAGCTGGGCAGCAGCAGAGAGCCTGGAGAAGGATCCCATGGGTGGCCCCTTCCAGCCTGGCCAGAAAGGGGAAGCTGCGGGCTATAACCGGCTCTGAACACCAAGGCTGTGTGCTGGTGCCTTGTCACACATGCCAAATTCACACGCAGCGGTGCAGGTGGGAGGGGGAACGGGGAAGGGGTGGGAGCCCTGTTACGCAGCACGAGTCCTGGGCCTTCCTTCCTGTGCCCGCGCCCGGGGGTATATAAAGAGCTGAGCTATAATTATCTGGGGCGGGTGAGCAGCGCTCTCGGATGCCCAGGGAGAGGAGGCACCAGCTCCAGGCGCTCCTACCGTGTGAGGAGAGGATGTCCCGGCTGCTGGCTCGGTGACAGGGGCTGTGCAGACCCCAAAGGGGACAGAGGGGCTGTGTGAAAGGAGCAGTCCCTGTGGAGGGACCTGGACACTCCTGGTTGGCTCTCCTCAGGGCAGGAGGGCCCATCAGTTTCCACCAGGCTGGTCCAGGACTGGTCCCCACCACCGTGTTTACAAAACTGCCACCACTAGAGAGGCTGGTGCAGGAAGAAGCCTGTGCAGCCTCTTCTGTTTGCATTGTGACCGTTTTGATCTGTGTTGTGAATCCTGCTTCTTTTCCCAGGGAAGGAAGACCCTTGTTCCCTGCTTCTGATGCTTCCAGCAGGTACCTGCTGGGAAAATGGGAGAAGCACCAAAGATCCCATTCCCCTTCCCAGTGAGGAAAGGAATGTTCTTCTCTAGTCTTTGATCTTTATGAGATCTGGGCCAGAGGCACTCCAGGATGCATTCTGATGGCTTCAACGCCCATGAAGGTACCTGGCACCTCTGGGTGCAGGAAGATGCTTCCCTTGACCACACCAGCATGTGTTCAGCAAGGGTGGGAGGTGAGGAGAAGGTGGTAAGAGGTAAGGCAAGTCTGAGAATTGCTGGGTTGCATTGCAGAAGTGCTCATATAGGCAGAGAGGCAAGGACAGAATGAGTTTGAACATGGTCCCCTGAGGCAGGCAGAGGTGTGTGGTCCAGTGTGGATGGTTGCTATGTCCCTCTAGGGCACACTAGACATTCTGCTCCCACACAATATGGGTCACATCAGGCCAGGCCAGGCCAGGCTGAGATAGCTCTAGGTCAGGCTGGGATTTCTGTAGCTAATGGAAGCAGGGAGCTGGGAATGATGTGCTGAGGCACGGCACAAAGACACCCAGGTCATTGCAACAGGCTCCGCCAAGGGCTGGCTGTAAGGTGTGGAAAGTGCCTGGGGTTTGTTTGTCCATCTTAGAATGTCCTCCTCCTCCAGTGAGCAGCATTTACTTTCACTGCCCTGCCTGGTCTCCAACACAGACAAACACTGGGAACTTTCCAAATCCAAACCAACAAAACCAAGAGACACAAGAGAAAACATGATCAAATTTGGAAGTGAAGAAGGAAACCTTCACTTCCTACCCAGAAATAGCTGCTTACGAAAGCTGGACTTGCCACAGAACAGTCCTGGTGGCCTGCCTGGGAAGGTGGTCTCCGGTGGCTGGGCTGCAGATGCAGGGAGGTGCTTTGGGGTATTTCAGGGTGTTTTGGAGCAGACCCTTATCTCTGGAGAGCTCAGTGTTGCTGAGCTCAGGGCTGAGGCTGTGGGTGAGATGTCAAGCTGTGGCTCAGTGTCAGTGCTGCTTGTCACAGCAGCAGGATGCTCTTCACGCTGTAGCCTGGGGTGGTTTGGCACGGGAGGGACTTGGTACCTTCCAGGAGCTCAGGAGGGTTGGCAGCTCCCTGCTGACGGCTGCCACTTCCCACCCTGCTGAGCACCGGCTGAGGGCAGCCTTCAGCCGGGGGCAGCAGAGCAGGTCCCGAGTGCTTTATCAGAGACATCAAGCGGTGCTGGCAGATTTGATGGCAGGGCTCAGGTAGTTCAGAGAGACCCCTGCCTCTTGTGAGAGATACGGGGGCAGACCACCACACAGGCTCTGGTCTGGGTGGATGTAGGCACAGGCACAGTCCCTGCAGACCATCCACAGCAGGGTTAGAGCAAGGGGGACTCCTGGATCCCCAGAGGCAGCCCAGGTTCCTGCTGAGCCGCTGAGAAGCAATTCAGCGCCTGCAGCCCTTTCTCACCTGCGCTGCCCCTCCTCTGCCCAGAGGAAAGGCAAACCCGGGATTAGCTGTTCCCAGCACATTCCAGGCATTTACCTCGTGGGACTCCTGCTCCAAAGACCTTTGCTGATGAAAGACAGAGCCCTGAAACAGGCGTTTGGCTGACGAAAGACACAGTGGAAGTTGCCATTGGAGCAAGTTCCCTGTGTACTTGCATCAGGCTCCTGGGTTTCAGTGTGGTGAGCGGCAGGGCCAGACCCCCTGCCCTACAGAGCTCATGTTTGTCCCACAGCCCTCCTGCCTTCAGGAGATGAGGGAGCTGCCGCCATGGTCTGGTTCTGCTGGGGAGTCTGTTCTGTATTTGCACACACGGGTACCTTGGAGACAAGTTTTCTTGGGTCCCCTTGCCCACATCCAGGCTGCCCTGGGATGCAGGACCTGTGGCTGGAGGGCAGGGAGTGAGCAAGAGGGGAAGGGGAGAATGCTGAAGCATAGGAGCTGATGTGCCTTGGAGGGGCACCGTGCTGCAGCACCAGCACCTCCCTACCCACACAGGCCTCTGCTCCACGGATAGAAGCAGAGGGTGAAACTCTCCCGCTGCAGTGGTGCAATCCTGAGATGCCCTCTGCAAGCGCCCAGGCTCCGCTTCACAAGGTGGCTCACAGCCTGAGGAGGTGAAATTGCTTTAGTTTTGGAGCACACCATGTCCACAGGGCGCTTTTCTCAAGCAGCTCTTGTGAGTGCTGAGTGTTCCCTGTCAACAAGCCCTGCCAGTGATAAAACACCCCTGGAATTGCAGCAGAGCCTGCTGGTTGTTTGCCGAGCAGTCGGCAGCACTTCAGGCAGGCAGCCGTGCCCTTCCCATCCCTGCATCCTGCCTCCCTGCATCCGTGTGTCCCTGCATCCCTGCTGTGCCCCCCAGCCTGCTTCCAGAGCAATGTGCTGACCTCAGCAATACATCACTCTGCTTGTCAGGTGATGGGGAAAACGGGGAAATAGGGAAAACCATGGACACTGGGCAGATTGTTTTCCAGTGTCTCCATCGAGCTTAGACCATACAAGGAGGCTGCAGGAACCATGCCTCCTCCTCAAGAGCCTCCCCATGCTCATGCAGCAACATCTGCCCATCTCACCCACAACCTCAGCCTAGCACAAAGGGGCTGGCTGCAGGTGGGCTGCCCCCAGACCCAATTTGCCCAGAGCACATCATAGGCCCAGGCCTTCCCTTTGCTCACAGGTTGTTTTCTCCCAGCAGAGATACATCTGGACTGGCTCATGGGCTCTGTTTTCTTCTTTGGGCAGAGAGTTGTTCCAGCAAAGCAAACCTTCTTCTTTATCCCTCCCCTTTCTGATTGTTTCCGTATGGATCTAATTTCACCACATCCCAGAGCAGGGCTGGTTTCCCTGCTTGCATAAAGCTGAAAACAAGGGGTGAGGCGCTGGCTGTTGGCAGAAGAGTGCATTCACCCTGCAGTGCCTATGGGGAATAGATCAGTGTCCAGGCCTTGCTCTTCCAGGTGCCCGAGACTTGCTGTTTTTCCTCAGGGAATGCTCCTGTGAGTGCAGCAGGGATCCAGGCAGGGCAGGGAAGCCACGGCTCAGCTCGGCACTTTGTCTCCAGTGCAGGCTGAGCCCTGGGCTGATTGTGGATATTAACAGCACTGACACATATCCTACCCCCTTCCCTTGGACACTGGTTGCTTCTGCTGGGGCAGCTCCTTGCTTGGAGATAGCTGGTGCCACAAGTGCTCACAACCTTCCTGCAGTGGATCACTGGGGTGAGGGCCAGCTATGGGCTCAGGTAAACAGTGGCACTGGGGTAACACTGAGGCTCCTGCAATGCCACATTTCCTTCTGCAAGCCCTGAGTCTCCCCTCTGCCTGCCTGGCTCTACAGTGCCTCTTCTCTGTGCACTGCAGTTCTGCAGGATGATGGAGGAGCAGCAGTGGAGGGACCCACACAGAGACCTCTCCAGTTTGTGGGGAGCTCGGGTCCAGCAGAGCTGCTTCCAGCCCAGCTCAGGGCACTCCAGACTGGGACTCGCTCTTCCAGAAGCTGCAGAGTTGGCTCCTTCCCAGGTGGTCTGGCAGCACCAGTGGCCAAAACTGGCCCTGCCCAGCCATGGCTGCACCCTGATGCTCACCGTCTTGTTGGAAGGAGCCAGCTGAGACTCATGGTGGTGGTGAGGACACTCTGCTAGCTCCATCTCTGCCCCTGGAGATGGCCAGGGCTGCACTTGGGATGTGGCAGCCCAGTACTTCAGCCTCCTGCCTTTTCATATGCTGGCCTATCCACACAGACCTTGGCTGGGGTAGCTCTGGAGTGACCTGGCTCCAGGGAAGCCCAGCTCCATGGCCCAAGCCATGCCTGGGAACATTGGTGTCTGCAGAGCTGGGGATGCTCTGTGGCTCACAAAGACCTTGCTGTTTGTGGCGGACTCACACCACTATTGTCCCTCCTCCTAGTTTTAGTGCCGGCTGCACACACTGCTCATCTTTCCAGGTCAGTGAAGAGGGCCTTTGTGTACCAACACAGGGTCTTTCCCTCGCTCCTCAGATCACGCTGTTTGTATTCACTGGTTTGGACCAGGGCATGAAGCATCTTCTCACGTGCATATGTCCTCCCACTGGCAGTGCCAGGCAGGGACAGACGACTGGGTCACGGCAGCACTGGGGCAGCACACACTGGCTTTGCTGCTCAGGGTGTGGGCTGGGAAGTGATGCTCCAGTGTTCCCGCAGCACAGCGGCACAGCAGGAAGGGCAGGATGAGCTTTTCCTCCTCAACTTGAGCTTCCTGGCAGAACCACCCAGCTGCACCTCAGTGGCTGGGATCATCCCTGTGTCTCAGTGGGATATGTGGAAAACCAAGGGAGCAGGACCAGGTGCATTGGAGGTGATGGCAAGGGAGGGCAGCGGTATAAGACAGCATCAGAAAGGCAGGCTTGGGGGAAGGCCAAGAGACAGGTTTCTGCTGGCAGCAGGCAGAGGGCTGTGAGCAAGGAAATCAGCCTAGTTTGTTATCTCTGGATTCAGGGACAAGGAACCATGATGCATAGTCCTTCTTGGGAGCAGGTCCCTTCAGAGTTGGGGCTGGGGATCCAAATATGGGTCTGCTCACACACATGTGCTGCCTCTAAGCGGATCCCAGGGGATCCACGCTTCCATGGGAGCATGCATGTCCACATGTATGCCCATGTGCCCTGTGAACATAGCTGTATCTCGCAGGATCTGAATGCCAGCATGAGGGAAGTGTTTGTGCAGGCAGGCTCCCCATGCACAGCTCAGAGCAGCCACCAGTTGCTGCAGCAACACGGTGCTCTTCTGTTGTTCCTTGACCTTCCTCCTCAAACCCCAGCATTTAATCATCTCACATCCCAGGAACATCACTGCTTTCTCTCCACAGCTCAGCTCATGCCCTGTGTGGGATGTGAGGAGCTGTGGGTGCACAGTCCCCTCACTGTGCACTTCCCATTGCTGTGGCAGCATCACACAATATGTTGCTGATTTGG
Source organism: Forpus xanthops (assembly GCA_032466535.1). Taxonomy (NCBI): domain Eukaryota; kingdom Metazoa; phylum Chordata; class Aves; order Psittaciformes; family Psittacidae; genus Forpus; species Forpus xanthops. Next base: position 33,175 of record JASSUY010037954.1, on the reverse strand, counting down.
CAATTCCCATCTGACGGAGGGCACTGGTGGGTTGCACCGAAGAGGAGAAAAGGTCCTTTCCTGACATTGGCCACATGCTGCTGCTTTTCAACACAGCCTTCAGGGGAGAGAAATCCTCTCTGCTGCACCTAGGCCTGGCTCATCCCATACTCTGGGATCTTCCCACATCCCCAGGCTGCAGCAGTACCTCTTACTCCATCACCCCAGGTCACCCCAGCCCCACAGCTGGTGGGGAACAAACACACTCACCCCCATGGAATCCTCTCTGGGGCAACTAGCCACAGCAGCACCAATTTTTCTCTCCCCTCCTGCCTGTTTCTCCCTTATTTCAGCAGGCAGGAGCAACCACCTTCATTGCAGCTCTCCTTCCTCCACAGATCCCAGCTGTTCTTCCTCTTGTTTTCAGCCAGCTACTCTCCTGGAACTAAAAATAGCAAGGAATGTACAGCCCTCAACCTTGAACTCAGGCGAGGGCTGTGCTCCTGCTTTGTGCTGCATCAGCAAAGCACTCCATGGCTTGTATTGGGTTTGACTCCCATCTCTGCACGTCTTTTCCCCTGGGGATACTGCATCAGGCTGGCATCAGTTACAAGAGATAGTTTGAGCTGATCACACAAGAGCTGAGCAGTGCCTATGGTCAATGTGTGCTCCCAGAGCCCAAGCCCCCACACATCATGGGATTATGATATTCTGTCCCTTCAAGTCACGCATTTTCACCATCTCTCCAGTGACATTTCCACTGTGGACGTTTTTAGTGTATATTTGGAAGCGTTTCCAAGTGTTCTCCACCATACTTGGGAAAGCAGGAAGCGTGCTTGGCCTGTGTCATTGTCTTTAAAAGGAAAGCTGAGATTGCCATGTAATCATTGGTCTCCTGCAGCCAAAGGCCTCAAGAAGGACACTCCACTGTCACCAACTCCGTCAGGTTTGTGGTGCTTATTGTTATTTCGGTGACATTACAAGCCTCCGTGTCCATCTGCTGTCCAACAGGAGTCTGGAGCCTGCTTCCTATGTCAGAGGAGGGTTAGATCCTCACGGATCTCTTGGAACTGCTTTGGTCTGCGCTGAATGAGGGCAATGTCCAGCCCTGCCTTGCTCACCCACCTCTCTCTAGCTCCTGAAGACCTTGCTCCCAATGTTGACTGTGTCCAAACACCGCAGGCAGCCCCACAAATGCATAGCGAGCATCCAGGTCCTGCTGGGAGGCGGCATTCCTGCCAGGAGCCCATGGGGATGGAGCACTGGCTGTGATGTCCCTGACAGGGTTTTATTTCTTGTGGGTGCTGCAAGTGGCTGCCCCGTTGTCCCCCATTTGGCTGCCACATCCCTGCTGGTATCAGCCATGGGCTGTCTGCAGCTATCACCATGGCCTCAGGTGCTTTCAGGTTCCCTGTAGCTGACCCTGCTCTCACTTGATTTTACCCAACAGCAACCAGCATCCCCAAGGGTGACTGTAGAAGCTGCCCCTGCCTTTTTGCTTGGCCCAGAGGGACCAGAAAAGGGGAGCTGGATGCTCCCCAGGTGCTCCGGTTGTGAAATCAGTGAGCCAGGGAGCCCTGCGATTCAGCACTGGAACGCGAAACAGCATCCCAGCCCCTGCTGTGGGCTTAACAGCTCTGCTGCTGGTGCTCAAGAGGTGCTCTTTGGGTGCTTGTTGCCTATGTTTTCCTCCCGGAGCAGAGGCTCTGCACACAGGGAGCGGGAATTATTCACTGTATTCAGCAGATTTATGAGCTGTTTCTCAAGAAAAGGCTGAGCGTGTGTTGTGCCACCCTGGCACCGGCTGCAGCCCAGCACTGGTGCCAGTGGGGAGCCTGCCAGGCCTCAGCCCTTCCATGAAAACAGCTTTAGCGGGCAATAAACCCAGGATAAACAGCAGCAGCAGTGGCACTGGAGCAGGCCCATGTATGAGGCCATGCTGTGCTGCCCTATGTGCTGGCTGTTGCTGGAGTCATTTGTGGAGCCCCAGGTAGGGCAGGAGATGGCCAGGACCTGCCTGGGGCTGGAGGACTCTGGGTTGTGGTTTGGGATCTTGAGCTGGGCAGTGATTTGCTGGGGGAAAGGTGCCATTTCTCCTCTCTCCCGTGTCCTGCAGCATCTGAGTTTCCAGCAGGAATCAGCAGTGTGCTCACTGGGAGCTGAGAGCATTCCCTGCAGAGGAGATGTCCCATTTGATGTGCCATTTAAGGCACACACTCCATGAAGGATGCATCATCAGGAATTGTCAGGATTCGCTGTGAGAAGCTGGAGTGTGACCTACGAGATCCCACCAGCAGGGAGAGTAGGAAGCACCCACGAAGAGCAGTGCCTATTCCTGGGACAGGGAATTCCCTTGGGTCCAGCTGGGTCCACCACACCCCTGGGGCCGCCAAGGCCAGGCTGGTGTCACCTTCCGCAGGGGGCAAGCCTGGGAGCTGTTTTGCTAAACTGACATAAAATGGGTCCCAGGATGTTCCCACATGGGACTCATCTTAAAGCTACAAAAGAGGTTGCAGCCTTCCAAGAAATGTGTCTCTGGGAAGGTGCCCAGTGGGGAGGACAGACCCAGCACATCCTGTGAGGAGCTTGAAAACAAGCTCAGAATAAAAATGACTATGTATATATAAACACACTTGTGGCAAAGCCAGTGTTCCAGCCTGGGCTCCTCCTGTGCTCTTGTTTTGAATCCTTGATTGGGAAACTCACTGCTATTTATAGCCCTCCCCTGTTCCTGCAGTGGTTACTGCTGCTGATCCCTTCCAGATGCTCCTTGCAAGCCTGCAGCCTGGCCTGGCTGAGATCAGCCCTGAGATCCAGCATCACTGGTGCCGCCAGCCCCAAGGGATGAGCTCCAGCATTGCTGGTGCCACCAACACTGAGGGACGAGCTCCAGCATTGCTAGTGCCACCAGCCCCAAGGGACGAGCTCCAGCATTGCTGGTGCCGACAGTGAGGGACGAGCTCCAGCATCACTCATTCCAGCAGTTCTGTTCCACAGGGCGAGTATGAAGGGATGGGTACTCAGAACAGATGGGACTGAGCAGCACCCCCAAAGGATGGAGGAATGCCCTTTCCCTGCAGGAGCTACCCTGCATCCCTCTGTCACAGCCTCCATCCCTGTGACCTCATCTGCCCTGGAGCTTCTTCCTGGACAATGAAAGCTGATGCAGTTTCTTTGAGAGCCATTGGACTCTGCTTGCTCCTAAGGGACAGGTATTTGGAAAATGGGCAGCAGACTGGCTCTACTATAAGAATGCAGAACCTCCTCAGGTTAAGCTGCACTCACAGAGCCCAAGGTCCTGGTTGCAAATGTGCCCCCTGATTGCTCTCAGGATGGCAAGAGCCCAGCTTGGCTTGGTCTCCAGACTATCTGCATTGAGCTCCTCTTCCCATGGGTAGCCCCGATGCCTCCTGGTGCAGCTTGGCATGGATGCTGCCTCCCATAAGCTCGGAGCCTGGCAAGAATAACCCCCTACTGACCCTGCACAGCTGGGCTTTGTGCTGGAGATTCTTCCCATCCACATTCCTGGCTCTGAGGCATCTGTGGGGCACACTGGGGCTGCGTGGAGAGGGCTTTATCCTGTCCCAGCTGGTTTGAACCCCTCCAGACAGCTGGACATGGAAGTTTGCATCATGGACAGTCTTGGACCTCACTCATGGTGCAGTCACACCAAAGAGGCTTCCACCATGGCTATGACATCAATCAGCCCTGGGCAGTTGGGCACCTGAGCTCACTTCCCCCAGCTCCCTGCTCGGCACCAGTCCAGATTTGCCTGCAAATGCCGGGGGCTTGCAGGGTCGCCATGTGTGGGGCTGTCAGAACACGGTGATGGAGCAGATCATCCCGCAGCCGCATTCATGTGTGGACCTAAGTAGCCCATAGCTGTGCTGCCCTAAAGGGACCCTAGCACCACTGTGGGGCTTGGATGTGCCTTTGGCTGCTCCTATGTGGGCAGCCTGTGTCCCTGGGAGGCCCCTGCTCGGCATCACGCCCTGTTGACGTCTCTCCCCACCTCAAAAGGTTGAATGAACTGTGGGGTTCCCATGGAAAATATGAGTCTGGGCTTCCCTGCGCAGCAGCTTTGCGGTGACTCAGTGGCTGGTAACCAGGGCAGCAGCACACAAACAGCCGAGCGGCAGCAGTGGCAGCGAGGGGATCCTGGCTGGGCCAGAAGGGGGCTCGTGGACCTGCTGGTGAAGGAACACTGAGGCTTTCTGAGCACCCGGCCCTGGGCTCTGCTCAGCAGTGGGGTGCGGGTCCAGAACCTGATTGAGAAACCCCAAGAGGAAGAGCTCCTGTGGCGCAGGGGAGTGAGCCAGAGGCTTCCAGGACCTGCTGCTGCCACTGAGTCCCAGCATGGACTGAGTGGAGCTTCCCTGGGACAGTTCCTGGCATTCCCAGCCAAGATGCTGCAGCATGGGTGAGGTTTCTCTGCAGTGTCTTTAGCTGGCTGCTTTCAGTGAATGGGCACAATGGGGCAGCTGTGACCTGTGGTCCTTTCCCTGCCTTCTCAGGAAAACTGCTCCCAAAAAGCCTCAGGCCACAGCTCCCGCGCCCCCCCCCCCCCAGTCCTTTGTGCACAAACCATAGGCTTTTCAAATGCCTTTGGCAAGTTCCCATGCTGAGAACTGTGAGAGAGGGGTCCCGGGCACCCTGGTGGAGTTCCCATCCCTTGCACCGTGGTGACACATGGAGGGCGATTCGCGATATTGGCCAGGGTAGGACTGGAGGGACAGGGACACCCCGTTTCCAAGCCTGAGCATGCTGAGCATGACCGCAGCACCACCTCCTGCTCCTGATGGATGCTTCAGAAAAGCAGGAGCTGCTCAGGCACGAGAGAGAGCGACCAGGGGAGCCACGTCCTCATCGTGGTTGGTGCTGGTGGTGCTGAGTCACGCAGGAGCGGCTGGAGCCACGATCACCAGCAGATGTGGGCTGCTGACGCTGGCTCACCCCATTCCGTGGGAGGAAGCAGAAGGCACTGAGCTGTCACCACAGCAACAGATGATGTCCTGCACGGCCCTGTGGAAAACATGCTCCCATGGGATGGGCCTTGTGGTGCTGATCCCTGCACTTCCCCTCTCCCCCTTCGGCGCTCCCACACCTTCCCCAAGCACTGAATACACTGACAGGGCAGTGAAAGGTTATTTTGGGACTTTCTGAGCTATTTTGGGCAGTGGCTGTGAGACACTGAGCAGGCAAGAAGGGCCAGGCTCTGGTTTCTGCTTTCAAGGAAGGGTGGATGGGGATGGCCATGGCTGAGCATGGTGGAGGAAAGTCCAGGAATGTCCACAGGAATCACTGGAAGGAGATCCCAGGAGCAGCCCAGTGCTTGGGGTGGTTCTACAGACCCTTCCCCTGCAGCAGCCTAAGTGTCGAAGGGGGATGTGGCTGAACAGAGCAACGGTGCCTGCCCAGAGAGTAGGGGCAGTTGTGCTGCAGGCACCATGGCGGCATGACCCCCAACCTCACGCTGCCTCAGTTTCCCCACTCATCCCATCCCCATCTGTGAGCTGTGTGGGAATGAGGGTGCAGACTGGGGGCACTGAGGCAGAGCAAGGGCAGAGGTGGCTCAGGCAGGCTGTTCTCTCAGTTTGGGGGCTGTGGTGACCCCGGTGGCACATCCATGGGCAGAGCCCTGGGCTGTGCCAGCTCAGCAGCAGCAGCAGCAGTGGCAGCAGCAGCAGCATGCCTCTGTGGTGCCCTGTTGTGTCAGCACCGCTGCTCAGCATGCAGACCTTCCCACATCCTTGTGAGCACCCTCCGGCACCAACGCCTGTTTCCCAGCACATGGGATGCCGTCAGAGATCCCTGACAAAGGCTCCCCAGCACTGCTGGGCCTTGCTGCATCTGTGGCTGCAGCCCATCACCGCAGCTGCCCAGCACCGGGGCTGCCTCAGCACAGACACTGTTTGCTGCTGCTTGGCTGCTTCCACCCAGGTGCTGCCCCAAGCACTGCTTTGCTCAGCCACTTCCCTCGACTCCACTCTCTCTGCCTTCAGGAAAGGCACAGTTTTCACTTTGAGTGCACTTGGCTGTGCACAGCTTCCAGCAGAGCTCTGCTCAGGGCAGGCTCGCGGCATGTGGGATGGGATAAGCAGAGGCAGAGGAGGCTGCTTCAGCGGATTTCTTTCTCCCTCTCATTTTCCTTGTCAAGGCAGATGTTGCATGGCTGAGAACCAAGTCGTCTAAAGAACAGTTTGTCTTTTCAGCAGAAAGTCAACACTTGAGAGCAAACAAGCTGCTGGGATGGAGACTGTAGTGCAAGAATGCAGAGCAAGAGCCATCTTTCTGGGGTGTGCAGACAGCAGCGCCAGTGCATAGGCTGTGAGCAGAGCCCTGGGATGGTGCAAATGAAGACTGGGGAAACCCAGTGCCTGTGCCCACAACAACCTTCCTCTCTGTGCCTTTGCTTCCTTTCCTGCTCTGTTTCAGGCTTCTTGGTGGCTGGTGTCTGAATGCAGCCACCTGGAAAAGCCCAGAGGCATCCACCTTATGGCAGGCAGGGTGCCAGGGGTTGCTGGAGACTGTAGGCTTTGCCATATGCTGGGGGAAGGAGGAGAGCAGCGACCTGCTTCTCAGCCCTGGGGATTTTTGCATTGTGTTGGCTGAGCTGCTATGCCAGGCAGGCCGAGGAGTGGCTTCTTTTCCAAGAAACCCCAATGGCCTGAGTTCCATGGGCACACATGCTAGGGGATGGTGTCAGCTGGGAGCACTGATGGCAGGATGAATACACAGCCATGGCATGGCAAAGGGCAAGGGGCTGCTGAGCATCATGGGGAAGTGAGGAAAGGAACAGCTGCTGATCCGGCTATGGGGTAAGGGGGGTGGAGTGAAGCAACCCGAGGTGACCTGCTCATAGCAGCACACCTGGGTCTGCTGCTGCCTCCGTGTGAGCCTGGGCACGTCCCTTCCCTGGGCTCTGCCATGCTCGGCACCGGTCCAGAGAGATGAAGACCTGGAGGGAGAAACCATGCCTGGCTGGCACCAGCAGGACCACGGGAGCAGGCTCAGGACAACAGGAGCAACTGGCACAACCATGGGAGCGGGTGGCAGGATTAGCCACACACCGGGGGCAATGCACAGCCACCAGCTGCCCCCCCCGCTCCCACTCCGGCTGCGTAAACAAGTCCCGGGAACGAACATCTGAGTCATCGGCTGGCTCAGAAACACCCAAACATGGTAACGGGCCACAGAGCCTCAGCAGAGCCTGGCCATGGAACCGGTTGTGGCAGCATCGCAGTGCCCATATGGAGCCGAGGTCTGCAGGGGCCTGTGCCAGGGGAGGCAGCAGCCCCTACCAGGGCACATGCAGCTGGAGCCATGGCTCATCCAGCCAGAGCCATGCGCTGGCCTCAGGCATTCCTGCATCGTGCTGCTGTTGTGCACCCCTGGGCACAGAGCAGGATGGATCCTGCCAACACCATGGCACACACACAGTGCTGGGCACGAATCCTGTGTCAGCACCTGCAATGTGAGCAGCAGCTTCAACACATGCCCCTTCTCCAGGGTGGGGGAGCGGGGTGCAACAGACGCAATCAATATTATCTGCATGGCTAATGCCTGAAGAGACCAGCTTTAAACACAAACTGAGCCATGTTCTGCATGGCTTCCTTCAGCAGCAGCACCTCACTGTTGGGGATGGAAACTTGGGTGCTCTGGGCATCTTGGTCTGGAGACGCAGACTTCAGAGGGTTAAAGCAAGGTAATGGAAGGTCCAGAGTAGGATCCAGCTGGCTATCTGCAGCTTCTAAAAACACAGGGCATGGCACATCTCACCTTTCAGCCCAAAGGTCCTCCCTGCTAGGCTTCCTTGCTTCATGCTGGTCAAGCATCTCCTGTGGGAGCTTTTAGAGCTGAAAGTTAGGGGATTCCCAAAAGAAGCAAAGTCATCAGAGGCAACACAGTGCCTATTCCAAGGTTTATGGCTTCAGTTAAAAATAATCAGTCCTGATGCAAAAAATAAGCTTGAAACATGAAGAAAATGTTCTGGTTTTGGTGTGTCTGGGAGCTGAGCCCTCCTGGAAGTGGTTTTAGGCTGGAAAGCACCTTCAGCTTCTTCTTCAGCCCCCTCTGGCACTGGTTTGGTACATGTGGGTACATGCATATCCTGCTTCGAAACAGTCTCTTCCCAAGACATCTGAATGGGATGAGGGGTTTGGGGTGCTTGGGTGCTTCTGAGGGCTGGCTCCTACCCCAGGGCACCTGCAGGAATGCAGCCTGGGGACAGGCACACTGCAGCCAGACCAGCAGCTGGCTGGGCACCCCTGTGCTGCAGGGGCACTTTCTGTTCCTGCCCAAACCCTGCCAGCCCTGGAGGATCAGACCCGGCTCCAGCCGGTGCCTGGATTAATGAGGATTACAGCTTCCCCATGGTGCAGCCAAGCTGTATACAGAGCCAGGCTCTGCTCTGCCCAAGGCTCACCTACTAGCAAAGCTGCCTTGCCCTGCAGGCAGAGGGGACCTGGCAGAGGTCCCTGGGGTGGACTGGTGCTGCTGGGATTCAGGACCAGGGAGGTCAGAATGCAGCTGGATAGAAACTTTCCAACAGCGCTTGTCTTTTGACAGCAGGCGCATTTGTGCTTTGGGATGTATCAGAAGAGCATTGGCACTGCTGGAGGCTCTGTTTGGGGGAAACAGAGAAGCAACACTGTTTTAGCAGCTCTGCCATGGCAGGAAGGTGACAGCCTCCATGGTTTCTGGTGCCAGTGGAGTGCCCATCCCAAGGCCCTGGTGAAGGGTCCTGTGCCTGCTCACATGTCCCCACAAGCATGCTCCTTCCCCCATTAGCAGGACATGTCCACGCATGGCAATGGGGAGGGCTCTCAGAAGAACCTGTAGCTGCAGCAATCCCTTATCCTAATCTAGGCCGAGCTCAGAGCAGTGATTTGCAGTCTGGGCTTGGCAGGACCTTCCTCCCTCCAGTGCTCAGCACAAGAGGTGTGAGCACTCACCACCACATTACAAGAGCTGGAGCTGGCCAGAAATGCCGCCAGGATGCTCCTGGGGCTCAGCCCTGCAGGGGACAACAGTGTCCTGGCCCTGGGCTCTGGCTGCTTCACTTCCCCCTCTCCAGAGTTCTGAAGGAAGCAGCAGGCTGGAAGGTCAGGACAGGCAGGCAGCATGGAGGGAGCAAGGCCTGCAGCACTGCCCCTTCGGCTTCCTAGAGGGAGCAGAGCCCAGGGCTGCTTCCTGGGGTCAGCTCTTGGGGCTCAGCTCTCTGGCAGCATCATCTCGGGCTGTAGAGGTGCTGGCTCTAAGCCGCTTTCCCTGTGTAATCCCTGTCCCTCAGCAGCCTGCAGCCTGGATCTGCTCACCACAAAACTGCTAAATCCAGAGTAATCCATCCATTAACAACAGTGTTTGCTGGAGCGGGACGGTGGCTGGAACCCGTCCCTGAGGGGCATCCTCCCTGGCAGGGGCAGGGCTCTGGACAGTGACAGCCCTGGCTGTGCTCCAGTGACACCCTGCTCGGTGACCGGGGGAGAGGCGAGGCCCAGGGACCAGAGGATGAGCTGGCGCTGTCAGTCCATCTCCAGCGCTGTCTGTCTGTTCATCCCGGACACCGACGCACCCACAGGCACAAAGCAGAGCCCGGGCTGTGGGTGCCCTGGAGAGCAGAGACAGGCCGCAGGGCCAGCGCTAGCACGGGGGGCATTGGTTCCCTTCCCATGGCGCTTCCTGCCCTTGGGGCAGCTGTTTCTAAGTGAAACAACGGCGGCGCTGGTGCCAGCAGTGATGCAACTGTAGCCAGCAGCAGCTGTGATTGTTACTGCTGTTGTTATTGTAATAACAGTAATAACAGTAATTACCCCTCTGCCGGAGCCCGGGGCAGGCAGTGGCTGGGTGTTCTGCTGCCTGAAGCCGGACCTGCTGCCCTTGGGGTGCGTGTGGGGCCAGGGCTCAGCGGTATCAGCAACGGAGACTCACATCCCCCCCACCTGCTCCTCATCCCACCACGCTGTCAGGGGCGGCTGAGCTGCTTGCACCCTGCTGTTCCCTTGCAGCAGGGTCTTTCCTGCGTCTCTGGAGCCTGAAGACAGCCCAGAGCCTGCCCAGGGGAAAATGAGGCTTTAGTCCCTCTGTGCATCTGCCCGAAGACACCTGTGTGTGTGTGTGTGTGTGTGTGTATGTGCTGCTGCACACCAGTGCGGGGCTGTGAGTGTCCCTTTTCCCTTGGAGAACCCTCCCGTTGGACAGCACAGGTCCCTGCCACTGTCTGTCCTGGGCTCATGGGAGTTCAGCTCCACTGCCCCGGCATGAGCAGCTCAGCCCACCTCTGCCACTGTCCTTGTGTCTCCGGCCACCAGCACAGACTCTGCCTGTAAGCCTTGCTATGCCACCCGCTGTGTTCCCACTTGGATGCTCCCATCCATATTCCCCGCTCCCTACCCATCCTAAACACTGAGCATGTGTTACATGCTGGGACTGATCTCCATCAAGTGGAAGGAGTGTTTGGAGACTGTTTCCCTGGCAGGGCCAGAGCTGGCAGGTCCCGGATCCCCAGCCCCACGGGGCCCTGGTGATGCTTCCCCAGCTTCCCAGCCACTGCTCAGCCAAATCCTGTCTTTGTGCCTGGCCGGGGGTGGTGGGAGCTGAGGCGAGAAGGGCTTTGATGTGCGACTCCTCTCGGCGCCACGGCTCCTGGGCACAGCGGGCTGGCACCGGCGGGCCCGGCCCGGGCGGCAGCTTCAGAGCTGCCTCCTGCTCACATCCCAGCATGGCGCTGCCTTGTTTTCACCCGGCAAAGCCGGGGCAGTCCCCGGTGCTTGGCCCCTGCCGGGATATGTTCCCAATAAGGCTCCTGAGGAGCGGTGGGGCCACTGGCGGCAGTGCCCCGGGACCAGAGCCATGTGCTCTACAGAGCAGGTACTGCCCCGGGATGGGGAGGGAGTGGGGGGACAGGGGAACACTGGGGGCGGCCCAAGGGGCTGCGCAAGTACAAAGCCTCTGCCTCCTGCATCGCTGGAGCCATCCAAGAAATCGGTTTAATTGGGAGCCTCCATGGGAGGAAGTGGGTCCCGGGTGGGAGCTGAGGCAGCCGACAAGCAGCCATGGAGGCTGGTGGTCCCTGGCCGCTGCCAAGTACAGCCCGAGGTGCAGGAGCTGGCCAGCAGCACTGGTGTGGGACTGACACTGGGATGGAGCCAGCCTGGAGAGACACTGCTGCTCTCCTGGGACAGACTCTCTGCAGATGTCCCTCCCCAGAGTGGTGGCCATGCTCCAAGGAGCCCCTTCACACCATGACAGGATGGCACCACAGTTTGAACCTCTGCATGGCCCATGTTCACACTGCTCATGTGTTGCAGGGGTCCAACCCCACACTTAGCTTAGCCCAGGCTGAGGGGGACATGAGCGAACCAGGGGAGCTAGAAAGGGACTCTTGATAGGTGGGCTTTGCTGCTGGAGCACCATTTCCTGCGCAATGCGTTCACCTCAGCCCTGCAAATGGGCATCCCCAGCCTTGTGGTCACCCCAGTGAGGGAGGCTGGGCAGGCAGATTCCCTCCTGGGCTCTGCCTTTGCCCTCCTTGACACTCGAACTTTCACAGTCCAAAGGTCTCATCCTGGAGAATGAGTAATAGAGCGCTGCAAACAGCAGCCACTGGCCCAGAACTGGCAGTTCCTGCCCCCCAAAACCTCCCCTCCTGCCCACAGGAGCATCTTCCCTTGGCACCAGCCCAGCTGAGATGGCCCAATCACCACACAGCCTGTGTCACCCATTGCCCTGCCCTAGGAAGTGATTTGGGTGGCTGCAGGAAGGGCCAAGGCAGCTGAGGGCTCCAGTGCACACAAGAGCACCCTGTCTGACCAGGCTTGAGCTTTCTCATTGCGCAGCACTGAGTTTGTTTCTTAAAAATGGGACAACACTGGTGTGGTCCACCAGAATGCTCCATGAGCCTCATTTCATGTCTCTGGGATCTCTTGGACAAGAGGTTCAACTGTGACTTAAAGGTGGCCAAGGACTATCTCTGGTCTTGCCAGTGCATCTTCTGCTGTAGGAGTAAATTCCCAGAATGATTGAGGGGAGAGCACAGACATGTTCAAGGAGAAGTTTCTCCAGCAGCAGAGGGGACAGGCTGGAAATATGCTGCTTTGCACTGCAGCAAATGCAAACAGAGCTCAACACATCTTCCAGGAGACTGATAGCTTCTTGTTGGCCACCTCTTGCCACCCTCTCAGCCTTGGGTGCTTGCTGCAGTGAGCGGGATTCACATGGCCTCTTGCCTGAGCACCTCTTCTCCAAACACCAGTGAGATTCTGCAGCAAAAACAAAGGCCAAAAATCATGGCAAGGACCTTGTTGTGTGGTCCCACAGCCTGGGAGATCCCACAGATCTGTGAGATCTCCTGCTTTGAAGTCAATCCCTAGCCCTGGTGGGGTTACAGTGGGCAGCAGCATCAGGCAGAGCAGTGGCAGTGGTCCATGTTTCACTGGCCACATGCAATCAGGAGGTGCAGGAGGGCTCAGACACAACAAATGCTGCAGCATCGCCTGCTCCAGCCCTGCTCTCCGCCCGTGTCCTCACCACAGTCAGTATCTCCTCACACTGACCCACAGCTGTGATGGAGCAGGGAGGAGGGCTGGGTTGCTCTGGGGTGTCTTTTCTGTCCCCCTGCAGCAGGTCACCCAAGGGTGACAAGGCAGTGGGGTGGCCTCACATGTCACCAGCTGAGTCAGCAAAGGCTGTTATGGGAGCCGGTGGGAGCTGGCACCCTGCCCCAGCCAGGGCTGTTTTTATTTGCTCGGGCTGTTTTCTGTCCACTCCTGTGCTGGTGGCTCTTGGGCAACCTCTTTCCTGGGTAATCATTGACAGGGCTGGGAAGGCTGGTGGGACAGACAGGACAGACCTCTAGCCCCAGCCAGGGAAACCTGGGTGCTGAGCTCAGGGGAATTTTCCATGGCAGTGTCTGGAGATAAACCCAGCACGAAGCTGACCCCAGCACCGCCCACACCGAGGTCACCAGTCACCGTCTGCCTCATCTCACAGGCAGGCCTGGGTGGCAGCAGGATGTGGAGGGACAGGATGGAGAGCTTGGGCTTCCCAGGATGGAAATGAACCCTCTGTTCTGCCCATGGGCTGCTTTCAGGCACAGTGCTGGTGTTTTCCACAGTGGGCAGAGCAATGGGTATTCCCGGTGTGGGGTGGATAGACAGAGCCCCTCATCACTGGGAAACTCTTGACCCCTCCAAGATGGAGACAACCCCTCTTTGGCTTGTGCCCACTGCAAGCCCCAGCAAAGCCTCCCAGAGCCTGGTGCTTGGGTTTCCCACACTGATTTTCCCGGGGATTATGCTGCTCCTAATGATCAATTAAAGCAAATTGGCCAGTCCCGAAGGCCCCTAAATCCTGGCTAATCCCTGGCACCTTCCCTAACTCCCATTGCTCATTCATTATGTGGCAGTCCCCTGGGTGGAAGTGTTTACTCCAAGCTGGCTCTTCCTACACAAAAGCCTTCTGGGTGCCTGGACTGTTCGTCTGGGTTTGAGAACTTGCTGTTTCTAATTGTTTTATCTGCTCTGGTGCTGTTTGCTCTGAATGAGTCTCTCTTTCTTGGCAGGAATGAGGAAGTTCACTTTCTCGGGGACATTTTACTGCTTAGCAGCCTCCTTATCGCCTCTCATAGATCCCATTAACCTTGCAAGGGAGCAATCATGACAGCTCTGGTGTGGACAGGCAGGAAGACTCTCAGGTTTTCTGTGTGTCTTTTCACCCTCCTGCGTGATCCAGCCAGTTTCCACCTTCCTCAGCTTCTCTTGTAATTGATGCAGTCATTTGACAACACCTCCTGTTTGAAGCAACCCTCATGCCATCTCCTTCCCTCTCCTCTCTTGCTGCTCCTCTGTGCTAGGCTCCTTGGGGCTTGGTCCTTCCTCTATGTGAAGCTGAAATCTTTTTGTAGTTGCGCAGCAGCAGCTCCCATCATGGTCTCAGCCCTGGAAGGCATCAATCCAGAGGGCTGTCCCAACACACAAAACCACCTCAATGTGGGGACAAGGCTGTGGCTCCCATGTGCTGATCCATAGCAGACTGCGGACAGACGGCTCGTCTCTGGACTCCTGCTGCCTGGAGGTGAAAGAACAGCTGTGCAGCTTTCCAAGCATGACACCCCTGTGCCACATGCAAGGATCTTAAGAGACAGCTGGACCAGAGCATTTGACCAAGCTGCTGCCCATATGCCACCAACCATGTAGGTGCTCGGGGCATTTTAATTGTTTTCCCAATGGGAAAACTCATCCTGTGGTTCATGAGGATGCACGGAGGACACCTGAGGGTGCAGAGGAGGATCTGACAGGCAGGAACCCCTGCAAGGCTCCCCGAGGCAGGCAGGGAGAGGTGCTGTGCCCCAGGGCTGGCAGTGGTGCTGCCTCATCCGGGCTCGTGGTGCTCCCAGCACACCAGGGCCACTGCAGTCCTGCTGCCAGACAGCTGCTGCTGTTTTTGCACTTCCTGGCACTGGAAAACACCTGCAGCCGCATGTCAGGGCAGGGCACTGGGGACCACAAACCACCAGGGAACATGGGGCACCCACCTCAGCATCCCTGCCCGAGGCCTCCACATCGCCAGCAGCCCCGTCGCTGTGGCATGCAGCCCCTTCCCTCAGTGGCAGGCTGGGCTCCTGCTCCAGCAGGTCTCCATCCCACTCCGTGGGGATGACAGGAATACCACTGCAGTGATGGGAAGCAGTGATGGTGAAGAGCATAGCTGCAGTGTGCCCACGGTGGGCAGGTTTGCCAGCAGCAGTGTCAGAGTCTGGTCCTGGCACGTGTGTGCACTGAAACAGCTCCCTTCCTTCCACCTGGAGTCCCAGGCCTTATTCTGGCTGCTATGCAGTCCCACAACCCCATCCCCAACTGGGAACCATCTGTAGGGGCATGGGGGCCTCCACCTGTCCCTGCCCTGGGGAAAGTGGCTTCCCAGGGAACCAGGAGCACTGCAGAGAGGAAACTGAGGCATGCCGGAAGGGCAGGACCTGCTAAACTGCAGGGAAGGAGTTGGGCTGCACACAGAACCCCAGCTCTGAGCATCTTCCTGGCCCTCAGCTACCCCTTGGGCTCCTGTGCAGCCCTTGGTGCCTATGCACAGACGCTGGCCATGTCTTGCTTCTGCCATGCACAGATCCCCACTGCCCCGAGCCACCGCTTGCTCACGCTTGGCAGCCAGGACTTGTGCTATTCTCCCTCAGAAACCTGTTCTGTAGCACGACTTTCTCTTACCAAAGGGTCCCAGCCAGCCTGAGGTAGGCTAACCCCAGCCTGGCTAACCACAGAGCTGATCTGGATCCATGGAGGGAACTGGGCTTTCTGGGCTGCATGGAAAATCCCACCCAGTCGTTCATCCAGAGGCTCCCGCAGGGCTGGGCTGGGCTGGGACACGGCGTTCGAGGAGCAGCAGGAACACTTGCATAAGGCCAACTCCTTTGGCTGCAGCTGTCTTCCCACATGGGTTCCCAGCAATGTGGAGCCTGGCAGGAGAAAGCAGGAACATGCAGAGCTTGGGGGGATCTCCCCACATACACCTCACCACCGAGTGGATCCTCAAACCCTTCTGCCCCCCCCAATGCTACTGCAGCCATCCTCCTACGCAGCTTCTTGACCAAAGCATGTTGCACTAAGCATCAGCCACACATGTACGCCCTCCCTGCAATAGAAAGTCCCCCAAACCCTTTTCTCCATCACACTCTTGAGCTGAGCAGCTTCCTGACTGGGTCAAGCCCCAGAAGCTCAGCTTGCCCCACAGGATGGGAGAAGAGGAACAGCATTTCCATCCCAGATCCATTCCCCTTCCATCCCCATCTCATCTCCACCCCTTACTCATTCTCACCCCCACCCCCATCCTCATCCTACCCACATCCCCTGCCTATTCCCACCCCAGATGAGGCCTGGCCCAAGGGGAAGGTGCGGACGCCCAATCTCCCTCCTCCCAGTGCCACATTTGCACTGCCAGGCAGGTCGGGGGTGCAGGGGTACGGGCGGACGTGGTGGACTGGGCAGGGCAGCCCGGCCCTGTGCTGCACTTCTCACTTTTCCAAACCAGCCATTTCTTAGCAGCTTCCTGCTGCGGCACCTTAACCCTCTGAGTGCGGTCGAGCAATGGGGACAGCATTAACCCCATCATGCCCCCTGACCCTGCCGCAGGGACCCGGGAAGCAGGGTACAGGGAGCTGCGGCTGCTCCTCCGGTGCTCCCCGCCCTCTGCCTCCTGATGGGGGCTGTCGGGGGGCCTGGGGTGCCCTTAGTGTCCTCAAATCCAGGTCCTGGGGGCAGAAAGTCAGGAAGCGTGGGGCCAGGGCATGGAGGGCCCTGATCTCTTTGGGTGCTGCACAACATCTACCCCATCCTCCAGGGGCTGTGGGACGTGGCATCCAGAAGGAATGGGATGTCTGGGAAGGGTGTTTCCAAGCGTTCTCCATAACCAGAGGGCCTGGGAAGGACAGAGGGTGCCTTTGTGAGCTGTAGAGGTGTCAGAAGACCTCCTACAGCCCCAGAAGCAGCAGGAGCTGGGGAGCAGGCTCTGTGCATGCCAGGGATGGGTAGCAGCCCCTTTCCCACAGCTGCTGCACCCCATCTGTGCTGGGTGCTAGGCCCAGGGGTTCAAGTCCTGCCTCAGGAGCAGCACTGAGGCTGCACTCAGCCCTGCACCTTGGCGGTGGCTGTGCCTACAGCAGAGCGGTATTTCTGGTGACATTGGCAGGCACAGTGTCACACCACACAAGGAGCAGGCTCTGGAGACAGCCTGAGCCAGAGCAAGCAGTCTGGAATGGTTGGGTTTGATGAGCAGGCCCTGCTGGGTGCCATCACCTGTGCCCCCTGCACAAGGCATGTGAGGGCTGTGGGGCACCCCAGAGCCATTGGGAGGGAACAGAGGATGAGAAGATGCAGCAAACAGGGCTTCAATCTCCAAATACCATCACTGCACCTCTCAAATGCAACTAGGTTTGAGGTGCAGCAAGGCCAGATAGGGCACAGAGCCCATCACTGCAGCCCAGATCTTCCCCAGCAGAGAGGTGCAGAAGGATGGGCAGAGGACAACTCTGCAGGAGCTGGGAGCCCAGTAGCACCCCAAACATCCCCTGCAGTGAAATGGGCAGTGCAAACACAGCTGGCACTACCTGCCTGGGGAGCAGTTCCTCCTGGAGGGGCTGTCCCATCCTGAGGCTGGCAGCACTGGGGGTGCCCTGCAGCTTGCTGCAGTGCCTGCATGCACAAGGGATGCACACCTACATGGTGTGGGGGTCCCTGAACCTGCTTGCACACACAAGAATGCAGTGAGGAAAGCAACCACACACAGCATTTGCACTCAAGACACAGGCTGCCTGTGTGAGGCTGCAGCTGTGTCCCAGCACTGGAGCAGGCAGGACAGGGAGGGGAGAGACACCATAACGGTTTCGAGCACCGTGGCTTGTATTTTGCTGTTTATGCGCCGTTTCCAGGGCTCCAACCGCCCAGCACTGCCCTGACTCACTCTGGGCTGGGGCTGAGCCGCCCACATCAGGGCAGGGATCTGACATACTGTGAAGCAGCAGCCACAACACAGTGCAGCAGTGGTGCAAAGCAGCACTGCCAGCAGAGCAAGGCAAATCAGCTACCCCAAGCCTGGGGCACTGCCAGCCCCTTCCCTGCACTGGGGATGTCTCCAGTTGTCCAAGGAGTCATGTCCAGAGTATGAAACCTCAGAAGATACTGCAGCTTGAAAGATCCTGCAGAGCAGGGCTCTGCTCATCGACCGCCTGGCACACAGCAGCCTTAAGCCCTCACCCAAACACCACTACAGAGATGGAAGGGTCCCTTTTCTCTCCTCTCCTACCTGCCCCCTGAGGTTGACTCCAAGGCTGGCTGTACCCTAGGGGAGCACTGGGGCACCCTCAGCCCCCATCCAGCTCTGCTCGATCCAGCTGACACATCCTCTGACCCTCACACCATGTTTCATGAACAGATCAATACTGTCTATGAGAAGCAGCAGAAACAAAACACCAGAGGAGGCACAGAGCTGTGTGTGCAAAGGGCTCTGTTCAGCCAGAGAGCAGCCTCCTCCCTGCTCACACCCATGAACCCAAGGACAATGATCTTTAGGTTCAGGGCTCCTTTCCCTACAGCACACCCAGCCCCTTGAAGGGAGCTCCTGCTCACATCACCAAAAGCCCAGCTTGGCTGAAGCAGAACTGTCCAGGGGAAACTGATCCCCCAGCAGGTCTGCAGCAGTGTCCTCACCAGTCCCACCACAGCAAGCCCCAGCCCCACGCTGCAGTGACCCATGCCACCCCATTTCTGGCCACAGACACACAGCTTAGGGTGCAGGTTTGTATCAAAAGTAAAGTTTATTGCCATTTCTACCTAGATTTACACAACTGTGTCACCGCTTCCGACGTCAAGGGAGACGTCCCGTCACTTCCCAAGGAGCTGGCCAGGGAAGGTGGGGAGCAGAGGCCGGCTTCCCCCAACCTAGCGGGCTAGAGTGCAGCCCCTGTTGTGGCTCTGCTCCACAGGTAGTCCACATCCTCCCAGCACTGCCGCACAGCTCCAACGCAGTGGATGCCAGGGAGGGCGAATCTATCCCCTCCTTTGTGCCACCTGCAGTGCTGGCCATGCCGTTATAGGTCCTCATGGCTCCAGTCCTGCCTGGAAAACCCCAGCTGCAGAGATGGGCATGGCTGGCCCAGGGCACCCCACAGCCTTGTGGGCACCACTCATGCACATGTTTATACAGACATACAATTATAAAAGATGCCCAAACTAATCAACCACGCTTTTCTCCTTGTAATCCCCGCACTGATGTGTGTACAGCCATGCACTATGCTGCAGCTGCCAACACCAGCACTGCTCAGAGTCAGGTCGGGCTTCCAGCACGCTCTGGGGTGGCTGGTGGGACAAGCCTGCATTGCTCGCTAAACAACAGTCTTCCTCCAACATCGGGCTTTGTCAGAGAGAAGCACCCCCTGCACGGTGCAGGGGCACGGTCACAGAGCACTGTCCTTCCAACCCTGCATTCCCATTCACTTGCCAGCAGCCGTCTGGCACTGGTGTTGCCATTTCCAGGTTTCAGCAGAGCCTGAGCTGAGCAGGCCAAGAATGTGCTCTGGCACACGGTGGGTGGTTGGGTATCCCCACAGAAGAGCATCCTGGTGCGGGCTGCACCACTGGCTCCACTGGCTGGCCAGGGTTGCCCGGGGGGACACGGCTCCATGCCGAGGTCTGGCAGTCCTTCGTGTGAGATGAAGGTGGAAACAATTTGGCAGGAGATTAAGTAGAAAGAGTTCTGTGGCTCTGCCCACCCCAAGGACAGAGCCACCTTACACCGCAGAGCCCCCAGAGTGCTGGGCTGGGGCAGCCGCCCCGGGGCTCTGCTCCTCAGGACACAGGACCTCGGTGGGGAGCCGGGACTGGAACTTCTCCAGCTGCTCAGGGCTGGCCAGGGTCTTCAGGAGGCTGTTTTCACGCTCCAGCTGGGAGTTCTTCTCCAGCAGTTCCTTGATTTGCTCTTTCAGGACCTCCACTTCCTCCCGCACTGCATACATCAGGTGATTTTTAACCAGATCCTGCAAACGGTCGTTGGAGGGAATGATCATCCACTGATCTCCTGATGATTACGCCCTGGGGCTTAAGCACATCCTGCCACTAGCCAAGGATCACAAAGGCTTTTCCCAAAGACTGTCTCTCCCCTCCGTACTCCCAGCATCCTGGTGAAACCCCCCCAGCCGGCACCCACAGCATCCCGCAGGTCCCCCGTCTCCGAGCTCTCATTGCCTCAGGAGGTACGCTGGGCCTCCGGGGGTCGGGCAGGCTGCAGTTCTTTATCATCAATGCAACCCGGCTCGGCCACCTCCATAGCATGAGGGTCCTCCCCAGCCCCCCTGGCTCCCTGCGCACTGCAGCGTTACCGGAGCCAATAAGCTGAGCAGCCGCGACGGCAGACAAAGAAGCTGCTCTGCCCAGCAAGCGGCTGGGGAGCAGAGACCTTCCTCCGGAGGCAGCATTTACCCGCAGAGCAGGGAACGCCTCCGGACAGAGGCCCCAGCACCCACCCGTGGAGTGAGGGGCCCCCCGGGCAGAAGTGCCCAGGAGAGGTGCGTGGGGGTGGGCACTGCAGCTCACCATTGCTTGCTCGATCTTGTTGTCGATGGCCACCACGCTGGCTCCGGAGGCGCTGGAAGAGAGCAAAGAGGGACGGCGTTAGCACCGAACAACCTTCCCGGGACACCCCCACTCCAGCCTGCATCGCACCGGAGCTTCCCCCTCAGTGGGGAATCAATGAGTGTGGACACCTCCCCTCCTCCCCCATTCCCCCGAGCCCAGGCGGGACGGATACCGACACGACAGCCGGTATTGGGGCTGCCCCTACCTGTTGTCGAGCTTCACAGAGACTACATCCCCCCCGAGCAAGGAGGAGAAAAAGGAGATGGAGAAGTTGTGGAGCTGATAGACAGCCACTTCCATGGGGGACTGGTACATGCCGGTGCTCATGGCTGCTGACGGTCACAAACCAAAGCGCCGAGGGCAGACGCACTGCGGCTCTGCCCCGCCGCCCTGCTTATATCCCCCAAGTCCGCCCCGTCGGGCGGTGCCAGAGCGACCGGGCCCGCCCAGCGCCCCACAGCGCCGCGTGCGGCGCCGCGCGGTGCCGCACCCCGAGCCCCGTTATTGCGCCCTGTACCCCGGTACTGCACCCCAGCACTCGGTACTGCATCCCGCACCCCGGTACTGCACCCTGAACCCACTACCACCCCTCTGTGCCTCCCAATTGCACCCCAGCGCAGCACGACAGCCCCCCCAGTGCAGACCCCCTCTGCTCCCCCAACCCCCCGCACTGTGTCCTCGCGTCCGTGCTCCCCTTGTTTCCTGCGACCAGAGTACCGGCACCCCACGGCACCAATCCCTGCCCGCCTCAGCACCACCTTCCTGCTCTCCCCCCAAAAACGGGATGCGGGGGTCTGCTTAGGGACTGAGAAGGAAACACTTTGAACGTGGGGTGTGCGGGTTCGCAGATCCC
This sequence comes from Forpus xanthops, assembly GCA_032466535.1. NCBI lineage: Eukaryota > Metazoa > Chordata > Aves > Psittaciformes > Psittacidae > Forpus > Forpus xanthops. The sequence continues at coordinate 12,208 of JASSUY010037954.1, read as the reverse complement.
ACACCGCAGAGCGGGTGTCGGGGAGGGAGGAGGGAAAGCGGCAGCCGCGGGCGTGCAAAGCGAAACCGGGAGTGGGAAAACAACACGGGCGCGCAAAAGAAACCCGGGAGCGAAGCACAGCCCCATCGAGCAAAACAAACCCGCGTACAAAACAAACCCCAACTGCAAAACAAGGGCGGCCCCGCCCGCCCTTGCGTAACCCCCGCGGCGGGGGGGGGCGGACTCGCGGCCAGGGCCGGCAGCGCAGCCGGGCGGCGGCCGGGAGCGTTGCACACGCGTGTGCACCGCAAGCGTGTGCCCCCCCCGCGTCACGCCGGGCCCTCGCCAGTGGCTCTGCACACACAGAGAGAGCAGGTGTCCAAAAACACCCGGCAGCAAAGGGGCAGCTGGGAGGAGCTGCCTACCATGGGCGATGTCCCCCTGTGCAGCCGCCAGCTCCGGGGCTTATCTCTGCCCTGTGGACCTGGACCTGGACCTGGACCTGGAGCCGGGCCCGGACCTGGACCTGGACCTGGACCTGGACCTGGACCCATCAGGACTTTGCACAGCACCTGGTGGGTCACCTGGTGGCTCATCTGCTGCCCTGACCCTGTGGGGCTCGTCCTGCGCAAGCCAGGGCAGGGGCTGATGCTGAACCAGATCCCGCAAGAGAGCCCATGTCAAGGTGCAGCATCCAGGGAAGTGCTAGTGCACGTACCCCCCAGCGATGCAGCAGAGACCCCCAAATCCCCTGATTCAGGGGGTGCTGATGGTGCCAGCACTTGGCTGGCGGGTGCAGGACAGGGAGAAGCCTGAGGAGCCCCAGCATGGGGGAAAGGGCTAAGGGGGGCTGAGCAGTATTTCACCCTTAGAAAGGGAAACTGAGGCACAGCACAGCACGGCTGTTGCTTAGAGCACATCCCTTCCAGCTCACTCTCCAGCAATCATACCCCACCTTCCCACGACAGGATGAAGACTGCAGTGTGCAGAGCATTGAAAGACGCAGGCACCATGAGTGGGACGCTGCTCCCTAACAAACCACAAGCTGGCCATATGTGGGTGCCTCAAGACACACTGGTTTGATGTGGTGATGTGAGAAAGCATCTTCTCCTCTCTGGTGGGGACACTGCCCATGGGATAGATGTTTCTCCACAGGGAGGGGAAGCGTGGGACTCACTCATCCCTCAGTCTGCAGGAGGTGATGCACATCCCCTGTGCCAGCACCAGCCTGGTGCAAGCGCAGCATAGAGCGGGTTTGTGCCCCGAGCTCCGGGGCTGGCGCGTGTCCCCCCCTGCCCGCTGCCAGGCCACACTCACCAGTCCCTCCTCCTGAAGAGGCTCGGGGAGTACGGCGGCTGGAAGGCCATGCCGGGCCCTGCGATGCGGCTCTGGCCCCTCTGGTCCCCGGCAGCGATGCGGCAGTGCCCCGGGTGGCAGGGACGGACGGGTGCCGGCCACATCCCGCGGCCACGGGCACGGGGTAAACACGGGTGCATGACCTCAGCCGCACTCAATTGGCTCTTTCAGGGTCCGACGTGCCACCCCGAGCCGTGGGTCAGAGCAGAGAGCGGGGGCCTCTCCCTCCACAGGCACATAAAGCCACTCTCTGTGCGCCGAACCCGGGGCGGCAGGCGGTGGCCAGGGTGACAGCCCCTGTGACATGGGCTCTGTCCCCGCCGCCAGGACGAACCCAGGCCACCCACCCCTGGGGTGTTCGGTGGCTCAGTTGCCTGTTGGGGCTCAGGGAAGATCCCTGTCTCACTGCGCAGAGGGCAGGAGATAAAAGGGGACACATTTTCTCTCCCACATTTGATATGTCACCAGTTGTGGCACCTTCTGTCTCTTGCACAGCAGTGGCCAGACCGCAGTGTGCCCCTAGCTCTGGGACCTGTGCCTCAGTTTCCCCACCAGCTATACTATTGCATCCCCAGTCCTGGTCCAGCCCTCTTCCCAAAGGGAAACTCCTCTTAATGTCAGTGACCAGGGGCCTCAGGATGGACAGACCAGTGCCCAGCTTGTGGCTCTCATCCCATGGGTCTGGGGTATCAGGCCCTGCCTAACACAGTGCTCAAGCACCGAGGGCTAGAGAGAAGCTGTTGATTTCCACGGCTGCTGGAGCAAGAGCTCAGTGCTCCAGGAGGAAACTGCTTCAGCAATTCCAGCTCCAATATTTTTCCCATGGATATAGGACTATTGCAAAAATAAACAGGAGTAAGTGGCTGCTTCCCTGCCGTTCTCCTGGGGTGTTTCCCAGCCCTGTACAGCCCTGGCCACAGCCATCACTGCCGAGGCCACGGGCTCCCTGGCATTGAGGCTGGGAAGGATGCAGCCCTTCTGTGTGAGAGCCCAGCAGAGGGACACTTTGTAGGGATGCACGTGCAGGGGGCTCCACGTTTCCTTCCCTTTCCAGCACTTGATTAACAGGGAATCCCCAGGCAGGAGCAGCCACACTGGGCACGGGGCTGCCTCTACGCTGGCACAGCCTCTGCAGGATCTCAGACCGTCCCCTGCAACCCCTTACCCTGGCACCCACTCTGGGGTCATGACTTCTGCTGCAGACACCCCTGGGTGCGCCGCTGGGTGCCCACGAGCACGGGCACATCTTGCAACCGGTACACTCACACAGGCAGGTCCTGCATGCACATGCACATACACGTGTACACCCTGCAAACACGAGCACACCCACATCACGCACATATGCGTTCTCTAGCCCATATGGGCATGCTCCCTGCACACACACGCACCCCCTGCCTGCACTCACACTCACTTGTGCATGCACACACCCTACAAATCCCTCTCCTGCATGCACACCGGTGCATCCTGCACATGCACTGCAGATACCACCCCCCCCCCGCCAGACTGACAGCGGAGCACACCCATGTGTGCACACGTGGTTTCAGTGCTGCTCTGCCGGGACCACCTCAGCTCCGCTCTTGTGCACCCCGAGCCTATGGGGCAGCCCCACTGCAGCCCCAGGTTGGAAGCAGCAGTTCTTGGCTCTCTGCTGGACCCTGCTTTGTGCTCAGCGTGCCCCAGGGATGTGCTTGTAGCCCTGTGGGCTGTCCAAGTGCTTCCCACAGCAGCGGGGTCCTGCAGGGACCAGCTGGGTGCTTAGCTGTGGGGGAGCCCTTTCCCAGCCTCCTGTGGCCGCAGCAGCCGTCTGCGCTGGGCTGCTGGCCCCACTCCAGTGAGGATGCTGGTGGCCACTTCCTCTCCCACCGTCCCGCTCCTGCTCCTCCAGGTCTGACAGCAGCCGAGCAGGGTGAGCAATGCGCTCCCTCGCTCTTCCTAAAGCACAGGGGGCCATGGACTTGCTGCCTGTGACACCAGAGGCCGTGGTGACGGTGCCTTGGAGTAGGCTGAGCCAGAGGGGCCAGTGGTGAGAGCTCCATCCCTGGGGCAGCAGCAGAGCAGCTCTTGCCTCGCACATGCAGCTACGGGAGGTTCATCAGGCTCGCGCCTATGGTTATTTTGGGAACAATAAGAGCAGCCGCGACAGGGTGTAATTGTGACACCAGTTGTTGCACTCTCTGGGGGAAAAACCACGTGTCTGTCATTGAGCAGCTGGAGAGGTGCTGACACTGATGAATGACAGGTGCCCCCCAGCAGTGGCCCTGCAGGATACCCCAAAGCTGCTGTACGGACACCTCAGCCACACACAGGCTGTGCCCCAGCCCGGGTGTTCCAGCCCCGATGGCCCAGTGATGTTTAGCAATAGCCTTTCCCCTGCAGCAGTGCTCAGGGGGCACAGCTGAGCCTGGCTGGAGCAGAGGATGACAGGGAGCAGGATGATGGGATCACCTCTCACCCCCTGGCACCCCACACCAGTCTTGTGCTGTGGGTCAGGGGCACATCCTCACAGCCCCAGAGGTGAAGCGCTGAGCGCCATGAACTGAACCTGTACCAGGTGCTGTGGAGCCACACACTAAAGGATGCCTTTGCTCCCTCCACATTAGTGAGAGCTGGAACAGTGGGTGCAGGAGCCGTGCTGACCCCTCAGCCTTTCCCCCTGATCCTGGCCATTCTCGCTGCTCTGTGGCAGTGTTCCTGGCTTGTTGGCTCCCAAGGACTCAGCTCAATGGGAGGAAGGCCCTTCAGAGGGTCTGAGGCGTGGGAAATGTTTATTGCCTGGCCCTAGAGATGCTGGAGAGCAGTACGGGGAAGGCGTGGAGCCAAAGCTGCCCAGGCTGCTCTGCAGAGCTAGCTCTCAGCTCACAGGGTCAAAGCAGAGAGGGACACGAAAAGCCACTGCTTGCAAACACGCAACTAAGAAAACTTTGCCTTTCACAGCCTGAAGCCCTGCAGCTGTGGCTGTGTGGGTCAAGAGGATGGGATGCCAGCTTTAGGGCCAGAAAGCCCTGCAGGACCTGCAGGAGGGGTGGCTGGGGACATGGGTGATGGCTGGGGCCTGGAGCTCACAGTGGGAAGGGCTGTGGTGTGTGGAACTCCAGCACTCCCAGCCTTGCCCTGCAGTACTATCCTGGTGCTGAGCAGGGAGAGGTGATGCCTGGGCTGCCCACGGGAAAGCAAGGAGCTGTATAACCTTGGCAACCCCTGCCCAGCATCCCAAAATGTGCTTGGCTGGCTGCTGCCTTCCAGGGGACTCCCATAAAACCAGGAGCCCTGGGACACAGGGGCTTGGTTCATGCCCACCAGAACCTTGGGGGGCTCATAAATCCATGAGCCAGGGGACATGTTGCTCCAGAGCAGAGGGAAACTCCTCTGGGTACATCTGTAAGTGCCCAGGCTGGCGCACAAGCTCCTGCCTGCAGAGCCAATGCTTCCGGCCTCGCCAGACCCAGTCCTGGGAGACAACAGAGCAACAGGCAGGGACGCATGGGGCAGCCACGGCCTTTGCCGCTGTGGGGAAGCCTGGCGAGGGTTTGCAGTGGGCCGGGCTGATGAGGAGCCCTGATGGTCCTCACCATGCCAGGGCAGAGCAAGCTCCTGCGGGCAGCAGGGCAGGGCAGGGAGCTGAGGGGCTCCTCCGACCTGCGGGGCGGGAGGCGCGGGGCTGGAGGACAAAGCCCTGGCACGCTCCATGTCCAGCTGTTGGGCTGCTTCCTCTGATAAAGGTGCTTGGCTGTACTCCCAGTTCTGCTTTTCTGGCGCGCGAGCGCATCCCCAGCCTGCTGAGAGCTGCAGCTTTGCTTTCTCCACAACTTTGTCACCAGCCTCTCTTCTTCCTCCTGTGCCCCCACTCCGTCACTGTGAGCTGCCCCCAGCAGCAGCATGGGGAGGGGAGGGCAGAGGTGCCCTGGCTCCGGCACAGCCCTCCCCATGATGCTGTACGCAGGGAGACACCAGGGCCTCGGCTTCCCTGGTGTGCTGGGTTGGGAGGGAAGAGGACAAAGAGCTGATCTGCCTATTTCCAGCACAGGACCACACAGTCCAATCTTCTGCCACACCTGCTAGTGACACCAGCCCCAGGCTGCTGCCTGCCCAGCTCAGCAAACCTGTGTACACCAGTGCTGCGGGTGCAGTGTCCCACAGCCACACTCTGTCATTATGGCACAGCACAGCAAACCCCATGGCACAGACACTCACACTGTGGCTGGCACAATATGCGGCTCACAGCTGTGGGGGGACCTGTGGGTTGAGCCTTCAGCACAGCTCTCAGCATGAATCTGTCAGCAAAGCTGCCTCTCACACCCCATGGAGTGGAGCCCCATAGATGAACCCCATGCTATCACCTCCCTTGGCTGGCCATGCCCTGCTCCGCAGGGCTCCTGACAGCCCAGGCTGTGAACTCCAGGCTTGTCCTCATTTTGCCCTGCGCTGTACCATCCTGAGCAGTCCCAGCTGGATCATCTGCAGGTCCTGGCTTTCCCTGGCCCAGTTTCAGGGAACTGGGGTCAGACCGGAGGTGGCCATGACGCTGAAGGGACCCCCGCAGTATGGCGGTGCCTCAGAACCCTGCAGCTTGTGGTGGGCAGGGTGCACAGCCCCAGCTCTGCCCCCTAAGCCCCTCGCTGGTGCAGCACCAGCTTTCCTGGAGATCCCCAGCCCAGCTGAGGAGCCCCAAGGCCGGGCCTCTGGCATCTGCGGAGATAAATCCCAGGCCAAGCTGGAGACGGGTGTGCGTGTTCAGCAGCCTCAGCACCAGCAGCTCCTGCTCTGTGGCTTGCTGATGGGAAGGCAGCTCCTTGTATAGTGAAAGGACAGAGACTGGGAGCTGTGAGAGCAACCTCGTCCAGCCCAGACTAAGCCACGTTCAAGGGAACCCCCAAATGCTTCACTGTCCCCTGTGGGCAGATACAAGGCGGCAGGGTGAGGAGCGAGCCTGGAGCCACGCCGGGGCAGTCTCAGGGAGGTCAGCCAGGGACAGCTCCTCGCAAGCGGCGCTAACACCGTGCTGGCCTTTGTGAGGAATCCTGGGCACTTGGAACCAGGACGCTGCGTTACCTCGCTGGCATTTCAGAACAATAACAACGAGACAGACAACAGGCTGCTGGCGGGACTTGTACCTGCGGTGCTGCCGTGCCTCTGGTACCTGGCCTTGGCTGCCTTTGGCTTGTGCCAGCCTGGGGACAACCCGAGCCTGTGCCCTGCCTCCAAAGCAGGCAGAGCAGTCCTGCTCGACACCACGGGGTATCAGTGGTTTGGTTTCACTCAATATCGTGGGGATGTCCTGTCCTACCCATCCAGGCAGGAGGGCTGGACCCCACCTGGGGCTGGGGGTCAGGGAGAGCCCCAGGGCTTCTGCTGTGCCCCCAGAACTGTTCTGCAGCAGAAGCCCCTCAAACATATTCATATATATATATATGTATATCTAACTCCAAGCACATACACAGGATGACAAACTCCTGTTCTGAAGCCAGCAATGTGCAGCACCTGGATAAATATAACTCAGAGCTCATGGGTAAAGCATGACTTTGGGACAGGCTTCAGACTTGAATGCTTCTCCAGCCATTGCCCCGCAGCAAACACCCCAGAGCACCCTCTGCCCTCTTCAAACGGGGTCTCAGTCACTTCCCAATGGCAGGATCTGCCCCTACACTCATATACACGTATACCCTGGTTGTGCCAATGTGTGCCCTGATCCCTCCATCCCATCCAGGTCATGGTGTTCCACCTAAACACAGGGTTGGGTTTAACCTGCTCTGCGCTGGGAGGTGGCTGAGGAGGTGCCCTCAGGTCCTGGCAAGGAGCACACCAGGGGCATGAGGTGCCCTCAGAGGCATTGCCCACAGCATCCATGCCTGTGCTGCATGCCCAGTGAGAGCTGAGATGCCACTCAGACTGTAAAAGGCTTTCTCATGGGCCAGCCCCAGCCCCAGCTCACAGCTCAGCAACACCGGCCTCAGCATCATCAGGCCATGTGTCAGCTAGGTCCCTGCCTGTGGCAGACGGCTGGAACATGATGATGTTTAAGGTCCCTTCAGACCGAGACTGGTCTATGGTTCTATGACGCTGGACCCCTGCAGCCCACTCCATCTCCAACCTCTTCCACACTGAAAGTTCAAAGCTTGAAATAAACCCTGGCCAGCATTTCCCGTCCCTGGCTGTCCTTGGGACACCTACACCCTGTCTGCTCAGAGCTGCACACATGTCCTGGCAGTGCCCAAGCACGCAGGGGAGGCTGGGGATGGGTTTCTGTGCAGCTGCTGTTGGCATCACTAGACTCCAGCTCAGCTCTGCCAGGCCTCCTTGTGTGTGGCCAGGGGCAAATGACTTTATTCTGTGGGGCTGGAGGGGCTGAATGGGGCTCCCCTGCACAGTGGCGCATGCTGGGGAATCTCCTTGCTGAAGGGAGCTGGTCTCACAGGAGCAGGCAGGGTCAGGCATGGTGCATGGTGCATGACACACAGAGCATGGTGCGGTGCACACTGCTGCCAGCCCTGCTGAGCACAGGGTGCTGCAGCCCAGCCCACTGCTGTGGGTCTTTTCCAGCAGCAGCCCTGTGAGGACATTACCGCACAGCCTGCTTGGCCACAGGGAGGAGGCCTGGGATGGCAGGATCCCCTGATGGAGACCATGGTGGGCACAGCAGAGCGGCCACCATGTGCGCTGCAGGCTGTGGGAGGCTCTGGGCATGCCAAGGTCAGCTACTCCCTGGAGCACCAGCTACCCCTGCGACTTGAGACAAAGCTCCAGCATCTTGGCAGTCTGCAGGGCTCAGCAAACCACGCAGGGACACGGGTCAGGCCTCGTGCAGCTCAGTCCCACGAGAGCAGAGCAGAGGACAGGTGCCACGGTGCTGAGCGGACAGGATGGCATTGCTCACAGCCCCCACCAGCCCTGGTCTCTCTCCCCCGGCTCTCTCACGCTCACGGGTGCTCCTTTGGCCCCACTCTCGTCAATGCCTCCTTGTTGCTCTTGCCCACTCGGCAGGCAGGAATGTGCTCCTGGTCCCCGCCCCATGATGCCCTTTGCAGCCTGGCTCTGGCTCCTGCATCGCTGCTGCAAAGTGACACCCCACCGATGGGAACAGACGGTGCCATGCCACAAATGCCACCCTCTCACTGCTGTCTGGCTGGCTCTTACTGCCAGCCTGACCTTGTGGTGGGACCTTGTGCTGCCCAGCTTCTCCTGCCCTGATTTATCCTTCCCCAGCCTCCCAGTGCAGCACAGTGCTCCCCTGCCTGCCTGCAATGCCCTTGGCTTGCCCAGGACCCAGGGAAGGTGGCCCCAGCCCCTTTGATGGCTCAGACCAAGGGATAGTCCACGCTGTCTGGGGGAGCAGCAAGTCCTGCAGTGCCTGGAGAGGGACAGTCTGGGTAGGGATGTCCCCCTTGGTGCCCGGAGGCATAGGTTTGCCAGGCTGCTGCTCTGCGTTACCCAGGAGGGGCTGGGCAGGAGAGCTGGCACGGGTTGGCCCATGTGGGCAAGCAGGTTGGTGCATATCTCCTGTCCCCATCCCAGAGCCAGGCGGGGCCCTGCCTGAATCACACACCAGCATGAGCTGGGAGGTTGCTGCTCCCCCCGCAGCACAGATCCTGGACCCAATATCCCATGCCGCTGGCTCCCCTGGACTCCCCGGACATGGGAAGGTGCCATGGGGCTGCTCTCCCCATCCCATGCTCAATGGGCTTGTGTCTGGGTCGCAGATGAGCAGCCTCAGAGTAATGCTGCAGCAGACCTTCCTGCCCACAACACTGGTGTCTGCAGGGAGGAGATGCATTGCCCAGCCCAGTGCAGTGGTAGCTGCCCTCCTTGCACCTGGTGTTTCCACATGAGCTTGGCCCCTTTGCACTCCTGAGATCATCCTAGGGAGCAGTTCACAATGCCCACGTAAGGGCACAGAAGGGAGAAACCCTTTCTGAACAGAATCCCTTCCAGGCACTCCCTGAGCAGAAGGGCTTCTTGAAGAAGCATCAGTCCTATAGGAATTGCTCTGGAGCATCCCTACCTTGTGCATCCCTCACAGCATCCCTGCCTCAAGCAAAAAACATGGAGAGCTCAGTGGAGGCCACCTGGCCAGGGGAAAACCAGAGAGCCAGGCTGGAAATGCTCAGTGTAGGTCATCCAAGATCACAGCACAGGTCTGACCCTGACCTACAGAGCCCAGGGCTGGGTGCAGCATGGGTGGAACTGTCTCCAGCAGTCTCAGAGCCAGACTTGGAATCCAGATGCAGCTGCTTAGCTCTGCCATGCAGAAGTGTGTGCATCCACACGACCTCCTCCTGTGTCAGAGTCATGAGCTGTAACAAGGGGCACAAATCTGCCAGCAGCAAGGGTGCCCTTATCGGCCCTGTTATCGGGGTGTTCCTCTGGCACCCACAATTCTGTTTGTATGCTATCACCTCTTGAGTGTCTTGGCTAGCTCCCCAGGGGGAGAAAGTTCAGTCTGGAGCAAAACAACAGCACACAGAGGTGTGGGCACCCCTGTCGGGGCCGTGCCACTGTGGTGAGGGCACTGGTCACGCCAGCAGGCTCCGCACCTTGGGTGCAACAGAGGGACACCACAGATATGCACTATGCTGTTGCACAGCCTCTTGTAACAGGGAGTGCCCGAAGCACCTCGGGACACAGCACACACCGATGTATGGAGGATGGGCTTGGGCATGCCAGTGAGGAGTACTGAGGGAAGAAACCCTGATCCCTGGCACCTCTGTGTGCTCCCAACCTCAGCAAGTGGCCCAATGCTTGCCAGGAGCACTAGAGGTCCTGCACCAGCAGGGGTAAGTTCCGAAGCAGCAACCCAGGACCGGTGGTGACATCACCACTGTGGCACTGTCACCACCTTCCCAGCGAGCAGCCTGGGCACTGGCTCCCACACCAGCATGTGCTGGGGACAGAGTCTCACTTCCCCTCCCCACCCCAATACCAAACACCCGCAGCCTCCCGCAGCAATGGGAAACCTCAGGCTCTGCTTCCTTCCCTGCTGGGTGGGTTCAGGGCCTTGGCGAGCATCCCGGCTCCTCCTTTCCTACCTGAGCAGCAGCTTGAGTTATGCAAGTGCACAAGCAATGTCTCCGAGGAGCCGCGGTGGGGGGCACGCGTGGGGTGGCCCCGTGTGAGCCCATCACTGCCCCACGCGGGAGCTTGCACATGCGTGCACAGCCCAGGAACACACCTGCAAGTGCATGTGCAGGCAGAGAGGGTAATGGGTGTCAGCAGGTGTGTGGGTACTCCTGTGCACCCACCTGCATGTGGCTGTATCACGAGGAATGAGGCTCAGAACAGCTGCCTGCTCAGCCAGACACATACACACCAGTGGCCACGCATCTCCTCAGCCCTGGGAGACAGGATGTGTCCCTCCTCACGAAGCTCCACAGTGCTGGTGCCACCATGCTGCAGCTTCCTGCAGCCCCCCAGGTGCAGCTCGGCAATCCAAGGCCAAGGTGTGAAGTCCTGGGCCTCCATCTCACTGCTCCCCATTGTTTAAGCAGCCCTCCAGGGTGCTGGGCACCAGGGCCAGCATCACTGCAGAGCCCGAGGTGCCAGCACAGGACCTGAGACAGCTCTGTGCCCCCTGCCCCTGAGATCCCCTCCTCAGGGCAGGGACCCTGCAAGGTGGCAGCCCCTGGGACCCCGTTCAACCTCCTGTACCCGCAGTGCTGGCTCAGGGGAGCAGGGAGGGACCCTGCGCTTCTGCCTTCCCAGCCCTGCCAGGGTAAAGCCCAGCTTCCTGGGCTGGATAAGGCCAGCCCCAAGTATGTCCCACTGCCTGAGCACTTGCAGCCTCATCCCACAGGAGCCTGCTCTGACCTAAGCAGGATCTGCTCTGTCAGGGGCAGAGTCACTTTCCAGGGATGGGAAGTAGCACCCAGGCCAGACATGTCTTCACTCAATGTACTCCAGAGAGTGAAGCTGCTGAAAGAGCAGGACCTGTCAGCAGGGTTCTCAGGCTCCCTACCCAGTTTCTCACTAACTCTAAAGGTGGCTTTCGAGGCAGAATAGCTGCTTCCCAAGGAACGAGCTGCCCCTCTTCTCACAGGACAGTTCTTGTTTTATGCTGGACACTGTCCATGACCCTGCAGGCAACGTCTGTGTGGACGAGATGAAGCCAGGGGGATGAACCCAGAGTCCAGGGACCAAGATGCGCAGCAGCAGGCTGCTGTCACTGCCCCGACAGAGACAGAGCAGGGAACCGAGAGGCGGCACCGCTGCTGTCACGGGGCAGAACCACCCGGACTCGCACACGGGGACTGGCACCACCCACGGCGGGTGGACCGCCCCACTCCGCCCCGCTCGTGCTTCTCCCACCCTGGAACCCCCAACTCTGCCATCCCCCAACCCCTGAGTCAGGTCACAGGGGTCCCCTTGACCCTGCCAGCCCCTCGCCTCGCCCCACTATGCCGTCCCGGCTCCCGCTAGAGGGGCAGCTCGTCGGTGACCCGGTGACACCCACCTGTGGAAGAGCAGCAGGATGGAGAGCAGGGTCTGGTCGATGTTCCTGTTGCAGATGCCCTGGTTGAAGAGGTAGCAGGGGTCCCGCACGACGGGCTCCAGCGAGTCCTGGCGCATGATGGAGCTCAGCTTGTCAGTGTTGAGGTTCTTGCGGACCAGCTGCTCCTGCAGCTGCCGGAAGCTGCTGACCGTGGGGCTGCCCAGGTTGTTGTTCTCGCCGCCGGCCGCCTCCTCCAGCCCACTGCGGTTGGCCAGGTCCAGGCAGCAGCTGCAGCAGTCCAGCCCCACGGGCGACCGGCACTCCTCCGCGGGCGACGAGGACATCCCGGGTCCCCCCCGCCTAGCCGAGCCGAGCCGAGCCGAGCCGAGCCGAGCCGCGGCGGCACAGCCGGGGCCGCTCCCGGAGGGCGAGCGGCGGCAGGACGCGCCCGGC
>JASSUY010037953.1:0-15880 GCA_032466535.1 Forpus xanthops | reverse complement strand
TAGATTGGATCTGAGGAAGAAATTCTTTCCTGTAAGGGTGGTGAGGCACTGGAATGGGTTGCTCAGGGAAGTTGTGACTGCTTCATTGCTGGTTCAAGGCCAAGTTGGACATAACCTTGGGTGAGATGGATTACTGGGTGGTATCCCTGCCTCTGGCAGGGGGGTTGTAGCTACATGATCTTAAGGTCCTTTCCTACCCTAACTATTCTATGATTCTATGATGGTATCCACATAAAATCCACTCCTGGGAACCAAACATATGTTCCAGTGTATGGCACTAGTGGCACAAGTTATCATAAGAACAGTGTTGACATGGACAAGCCAAAGTAAAAGTCATTGGCTAGAAGATAAGGAATAGAAAGCATCCTTGACTTTTTTACATATTTTTAGTGAAGTATACCATCACATTGATTGAGAAATAAATGGTTCCTTCTAGGAAAATCCAGGAGAATGGTGAATTTCAGTAGAGATATTCTGAAACAGTTCTTTAAACTGAATTCTTCATTACCACTTCTTTGTAGGTTGGGGAATTTCAACTGTTTGCTATTCCAGCTGCTCTAGCCAATGAGCTGGCTTCAATTGGAGCTCGGCTCAGATGCCTCTATACAAAAGCCTGTAGCACGGGGAACAAAGAAGAGGAATTCTATGTATATAATGCTGTGCTTATTTCTGTGAAAAGAAGTTGCTCATTAGGATACTATCTCAGTACTTTTCCAAACACAAATCTGCATGAGAATAAAGAAAATAGAGGTCCTATCTGTAATGACGTCTGTTTATAGTGTTCCTATAGGTCACATACTAGCATGAGCTCAAATTTTGCAGGAATATGTGGCTTGGTCCAACTGCATTCATTCACTTAATTGGTGGCATTTGGTTTCCCTTCCCTTCTCCTGAGTTTCTTTGGATACAGGCTCTCTTCTGCTTGATCCAGGGGCTGGATAACATGAAAGTGATGTGAGGGATCTGGGAGTGTGACCGTGGTGTGAGCCCAGACTTGGAGCTGCCAGAAGTACCAAATAATAAGAGAAATAATTGAAATGGGAAATAATTTTCTCCAACCAGGAGAGGGCAGGAACTTCACTGTGCAGTAGTATGAGACATGCATATCCACAGGCAAAACTCATGCCTGATTTCCTGAAACCCTTAACATTTACTGCATGTATAAGTAATGGGGGACCCTTTTTCTGGTAATTCTCATGTTCAATGGAATACTTTCCTGAAAGACTGCAACTAGAGATCCATTCCTCTGCTCTTCATTTTCACATCTATTCCATGCCAGGTACCTTTTATAATCCAGCTGCTTCTCACCAAATCAGTAACTTTGTTTTCTTTTCTGGCAGACAGGTCCTCAGAAGCCTTGCCAAAAGATCCTAAGTCCCAAGTTATTTTTAAAAGGTGTAGAAATGAAGAAAAATCAAAGTGAATCCAATGTAAGTACTTTACATTCCTTTCTAATATCAAATTCTGTCATACTTCAATAGTAGGGTAAAAATCTTGAAAGCTAATGAAAATTCAGAGCAGACATTTTCCATTTGAAAAGAAATAAAGGAAAGAAACTATTTGAAATTGCCTCATTTCAGGAAAGAGCAGAAGGCCAAGATTCTTTCCAAAATATCAAGGACAGTCCTTCATTGTATTGACATCTTAAGTAGAGTGGAGTGTATGAGCTTTTTTGTAACTGGATTTGAAATACTAGTTTTGGTTTTTAAGTTGCCACATTGAACTCAAAACCAACTGAATTGCTGCTAATGGGTGAAATGACAGTCTCTTCAGCTTGCAGTAGACATATGTCAACACTGCAGCTGGAACCAATCATAAGTTGTCATCATGACTAGAAGTATCTGAAACTTTTCTTGAATGTAGATAGCTAAAACTGAACGGACATGAAAACTAATTCATCTTCTCACACTTAATATCTCATTTCTCCAGGCAAATGGGCAAGAGGGCAGAAGTTCCGTTTCACAGGACATTGAGCAATTTTGACATTTGTCTTCATGTGGATTGTAAACAGAACTTGAAAATGACAACATTTTCAGTGCAAACAAAATAAATAATTTGCTCTCAACTGAAATGTTTCATTTTGATAAATCTAAACATTAAAACTCTTTTTCACTCTTTTTCAGTTATACAGGAAAAGAACTGGGATACAGTATCATTCTTATGTCTCATCCCTGTGATGAAAACCAGAAGTATTTCCTTCTGAGGATATGGAATAATGAATTTCCTCCCTCTTCCTGCCTTCAAAATAAACCTCTGCTGAGGTTAATGCAACTTCAGAGGGTGTTTTGACTTAATCAAGTAGAATTATTTTGTTAGAAAATGCCTCTATCGATATTTCCGAGACTGCAAATCACCTTTGCAGAACATTAGCAGTGCTCCATGGGTAGTATGTAAGGGTGCCATTTATAGCACCATTTATGCTGCTTTGAGACCTGTGGGGAGTTTACCACAATGATAGGTTTCCAGTTCTTGTCAATGAATGGACTTTAGAAAAATATTAAAGAATCCTTCCCAAAAGGCCAGTTATGAGTTGTAGAGTTTTGAAGCCACTCAAATAATGTTTTGTTTTAAATTTTATTCATCTCTAATATACTTGGAATACTTTGAATGGATTGCATAATTCTTAAATTCCACCTGCTCACCTTATACATGCTTATATACATGCTACACTCTTGCCGTTCAGTGTTTCAAGCACTTGTTTTTAAAGATTACTCCTTGAATGATGGAAAGATGAAAGATGAAAGCTTTAGGAAACAAACTGTGTTTTGCCCACAGCTGACAAGAAAGTAAATTTCATGAGTTTTGAAAACATCAGATGTTCAAATAACAAAAAAAGGACTCTCTAAAACAAATTTCAAATTTACTCAGACTAACTAGCTCTGAACCTGACTAAGCAGTGTGAACTGGATGAAGGATTCTCCTCCAGGTACCTGCTTAGTAGTCACAAAATCAAACATGATCATATTATTTCAGTAGTGTATCTATTAGGGTTCATATTGCTATAATGTGTTTCAGTCATGATGCTCTAAGGATATAAATCAGAGAAGTTACTTAATGGAAAATCACACTTTCATTAGTCTAATTGCTGCTGTTGGGAAACTGAAGACAAACCTTTGTGATCCGAAGAAGGCACAATATGTTTTGCAACTTGTCTGTTTTTTTCTATCTTTGGTAAAAGAAAAAACAGGCTTCTGCTTAGAGCCCTACTTTACCGACATCCTTCATATGAATTTAACCAAAATGTGTATTTTAAAGAACTAAATCTAATTAATTACATTTCTGGTTGCTATTCAAATGAACATGAGAGTACATTTTGATTTAAGGAATAATCTCTAGTGGTGATCACTATGTAGTGGTATCACCATTGATATGAAAGAATACGACCTCTTTGTTTGAAAGTATACTTCAGAATAGAAGTGCATGAGCATTTTTTTGGTATCTTCTGTTTGGCTCCTGTTCTGCCTTGTAGCCTGGGGGGCTCTGCAGAAAAATCACAAATCAAAACTTGATTTTATCAGAGGAATGTGAGATTTGGGATGTACCTCCGCAAGGACAAAATTTCATCTTATTTAAAAGGAAATAAATATTTTCTAAGGCTTTTAAAAACTATTATTGCCTATTAAAGCTCTCAGGCAACAGTAAAAGTAGGTTAAACATTGTCTTTAGTCTTCAAATCTAAGTGTTCCAGTGTCTCTTCTCTCAAGCTGCTTTTCAATGAGTGGCATTTCTACCACTTTGCCAAGCAGAACAATGCAGAGAGTGTCTGCCGACACATAAAAATACTTTGCACTTGCCAGGTGGCTTGATTTTGTTATTCTTACAGACACAGCTCCCCCTTATTTAAACCTCTGGGAGCTGCTGGAAAGGAATAACACAATTCATTTTGGTAATGATATCAGAATTTGGCCTGGAATCTGCTCAGGGACTACAAATACAAATGTCTTCATAAGTCTGTGGGCTTTTTCTTTTAGTCTCACACCAATTCTTTGTATCTCTTACAGTGACAAGCAAAAAGACAAAAATGCCAAGGAGCTCACCATGAACTGTTTTGTGTGGCTTACAAGGCCTCAAAGTCTCTTCTCATGTCCGTGTGTAACAAGTTATACAGGAATTTTCAAAGCAGAACGAGCACTTAAAAAACGCTCTGTTGAGGCTCAGTTTAGTTTTTCTCCTCTCTTTCATTTGCCTTTCCAGAATGATTCCTAAGGGGAAAAAAAGCACTTAAAATACGCTCCTTGTCCTGATCCAAGTCTACTACTTCCTTATTCCACTGATCAAGACAAAAAAGCACTTACATGCGCTCTCTGGGACAATTCATACATCAACCTTTTCTCATCTACCTTTATGCTCTGAGAGGTAAAGTTACTTGAGAGGAATGGTTTTGTTGATACTCTGCTCATAGAATCATAGAATAGTTAGGGTTGGAAAGGACCTTAAGATCATCCAGTTCCAACCCCCCTGCTATGGGCAGGGACACCTCCCACTCAGTTTCCCTTTCTCTGCCCTGCTTGTGTTTTCAGCTAATTGGGTTTTGCAAGTCTCCTCCTCCTTGACAAAATAAATCTCACAGCATATAATATCATGCTAAAGATCTTGAACTGAATGTTACCTTATGGCTTCCACTGCATTAAAAATTGCTGCAAAGGGGAGACGCAGATTTTGCAATGACCCAGTGAAGTAACTGGCATGTCATTTCCTGTTTCTATTTATTGCAAAGATATATCAAGATATTAAAAATATTTAGACTTTTTGCTATACACTGAAGAGCTCACCAGGAGTAAATTCAAATTTGTGAAATTATATAAAGGACAAGATTTCTTAAGTGTAGTGATAGTGAAAGGTGAGGCAAAGAGCACATCGTAGACACTGGTCTTTTGATGCTAGGACTCCCATTGGTTGCTAAGCAAGGGCATCTGCTACAGCTGAAGTGCCTGCAGGTATCCTTCATCCCCTCCAGCTGCCAGTCCAGGACTCTGTAGGTCTGCGTCCCATCTGCCAGCACATCGCATGTCCCAGATACTCTTGGAGCATTTGGGGGCATAAGATGTTTGGGCAACCTTGCTGAGCTCTGAGCTGTTTCCATCTGTCTATGGAGCATCAAACTCTTCTTTGCAAAGGAGAGTTCAGATAAATATAGCTAAGAAGTAAGAAGAAATCTCACTTTCTCCTGCTTATGGTTATGCTAAAAAAAATGGGAGAGGAAATTAGGAACTACCAGCAGAAATAGAAATTTGCCGTAAAACTGGATTGTCAGCCATTGGTGGTAGAATGAGAAAGAAAAGAGAATCATTACCATAATTTTTAAGCAAAATTGAATTTTTTACTTAAAAAAAACAGTTGCAAATGATTTCCAATCTAATCAAAATCAGAATCAATCTAATCCAATCTAATCAATAAATAGAAATGCTCCATATCTCATTCATGGCCCTAAAAATTCCTATTTTATTTGAGTTTTCACTGAAAACAGTCTTTTAGAACCAGGTCTACCAAAGGGAACACGTCCATGCCAATCTGCCTCACTGGAAGGAAGCAGATCTGAAGGAAACTGCATGGTAGAGAAACATCTCCATGGAAGGGAGAGAATAGAGAACCATGATGTGGGAGTCAGAATTTAACAGCCACAAGCCCTTTCTCTGACAAGATGCACCATGCGGCACTATCATCAACACAGGACCAGAGTGATTCAACACTAAACTGTCCTCTCTTATGGCTTCAGTTAGCAAATTAACATTGCTAGCTGATTGGAAGTGTAGATTTTTATTCTCAGTATAGAGCAGGTCTAACAGAACACAAGACAGATTGCTAGTTCTCTAAGGAAAGCTGTTGTCATTGTCACTTTTTCATGATTTGTAGTGTCCCCAAACCTTTGGGACATGTGTCCAGGTGAGATGTGTGCACTGCACAGTTCATCACAGCCACTGTATTCCAGCTTTTTATTGCTACAACAGGCAGAGTAAAACAGGTCCAATTGATTTTAACAGAGCCATTTGGGGTCCTAATGAGTATATCTAGCACAGCAGCTCTGGCTCTGAACCAGCAATGTGGATGTTAAAAATTATGCATATGTGAAGGAGGGTAGTTTGTCATGTATTTCTGGAAAGTAGTTTAAAAACTTGGCTTTAATAATGGGCATGTTGACAGCAACTGGGCTTTGCTGGCCAAGTCCCTCAGATATCAACCACTTGAGCATCAGAACTATTTTGACGTCAAAACAAAACAGGCTATTTACTTTTTGAAGTTAAATTAAATCCAGAGAGTATGATGCCATTACAGAGCTGGAGTCCTAGTCTATTTCATCCAAATGAGCTGAGGAAGGTATAACATATGAACAACTTCATAAAATACAGGGGCCAGGTTTCATTCCTGTGGAAATTAAGAGCAATATCAGTTAAAAAAAAGGGTGTATCAGGTCAGTGATGCTGAAGTAGCACTAGGGAATTTACAAACCTCCTTTTAGAAAGTTTTTTCAAACTTTCTTTTCACTCATCATTGCAAATGGGATTGTTGGCAAATAATTAAATCTTTGGATATTGGTGTAATAAATGGTGATTCTTTACAGTGAATTAAATCAGTTAAATAATACCGCTCCAAGTTTAGGTGGGGGGATTCTCATGGCCTGTGATGAGCTCAGAAAGTACCCTGGAGAAGAAGAGCCATAGCAGATATCCTGCTGCTTCTGTTCCCCTTTCCAGAGCTTCTTCCTCTTCATTACCCAATGGAGGCATAATCCTGCCTGTCCCTGTGATGTTTGCTTGTTCTCCATCCAAACACTCTCCTCATTTGCTCTGGTGAAAGTACCCCAGGTCCCCTCTATCCCAAAGTGCTGGCACATTCCCTGGCACATGGACATTTGCAGAATGGCCTGCCAGAACCCTCAGCTGCCCTGGGGTCTGCTCTTACTGGAGAAACATGCTGTATTTATACAAGGTGATTGCTGGACAGCCTGATCTTCTCAGTCTGATTTTCTTAGTCTGATCCTGGCATATGGGCAGCAAGTGCACAGTAGTCAGCCACATTGAAAGAGACTCTCCACTCCAAAGGTCCATGTGGTGGAAACCAGAACAGCTCTGGACCCCAGCTGGATGTGCAGTTTGTGCCATTGCTACTCTGCTTAGACAGAGCCAGACCCCTCAGACAGCTCCAAGGATCTATCTTTTGCTCTTCTCATGGACAGAAGGTTTTCATCCAAACCTGCTCTACTCTCAAGCTCTTCAGAGAGCTCTGAGATCATACCCTGGACTTGGGAAATGCCTTTCAGAAAGGATCAAATAAGCAATTTAACAATTAGTGTAACTGAATGTTTTTTGGCTCTTCTCTGATCTCAAAGGAGAATCATAACAATTCCTGGTGCTAGGTTCATTTAGATAGAGCTTAAAGTTAGCTGATGACACAAAGGAAAGGAAGAAAGTAGCTAAATTAACAGTCAGACCAAACCCAGCTATCCTCCTCTGTCTACCAAAAATTCACATTTTAACAGCTCCTTGGAAAGCCTTCTTCCATTTGCAGCTATCCTGGTGACATTATGGTGTCTTCTGCAGCCTGCAGGATCTGAACACAGTAATTTGTGCCTTTTTGATATCATGCTTGGTTACTGTAGCACAAACAAAAGCATTGGGAAAAGTACTGCTCAGCCAGATTAGGAAATTCCCCTGCTAGATAGCTAACTCACAAGAATTCATGACTTTAAAACTCCCTCCAGACCAAAATTTTGTCTCCATAGCAGTGTACATAGGCACAGTGGAGAATATTATGCACTTATAGAAGAGTTTCCTCCTGTCATGTAATGGAAGCCAGTCAGATTTGAAACCAAAAACACTTGCATATTTGGCCAAAGGTATTTTAAGAGTCTTTCCAGAGTTAAAAACATTAATATAAATCTTCCTAAATAGATGGTGTTGGAAAGAGACAAAAAGAGCAAATGAGGAAAATAAAAGAAAATGCCCTGATTTCATATGAATGTCATAGGATACTCATGTAATGTTCAGAGCCAAGAAGTGCGGGTACCAAGTTTATTTCCTGTAGTATCTGTTTCACTGTGATGTCTATTGGGGAGTCACTGGACAATGACGGCAAATGACATGTTGCATGTTTTGAATCTGTGATAAAATACCATTAAACTGAGGCTTCAGAGGATGAGGTCTCCACACCAGGGTGGCTACTGCTCTTCTCCTGTCTGCCCCACCTTGTCTCTGCAGAATGAGAAATTTCAGACTTGTTTTATGCTTCTGCCCTGAAGTTTCCAGGGCAAACATAAAGCTCTAATCACTAATACTAATAGCATATGAAATCACTACTCACAGTTCACTGACAACAGTTTTCTGGTGTCCTCAACATAAAAATGACATAAAGCTGTTGGAGCAAGTCCAGTGGAGGGCCACGATGATGATCAGGGTCTGGAACACCTCTCTTATGAAGACAGGCTGAGAAAATTGGGGCTGTTCAGCCTGGGGAAATGAAGGCTGCATGGAGACCTCATAGCAGCCTTCCAATAACTGAAGGGGGCTTAGAAGGACAGAAGGCAGCCTGGAGAGGGACTTTTCATCAGAGACTGTAGAGATAGGACAAGGGGTAATGGATTTAAACTTAAACGGAGGAAGTTAAAGTTGGATATTAGGAAGAAGTTCCTATGTGAGGGTGGTGAGGCACTGGAATGGGTTGCCCAAAGAAGTTGTGAATGCTCCACACCTGGCAGTGTTCAAGGCCAGATTGGACATAGCCTTGAGCAGCATGGTCTAGTGTTAGAAGTCCGTTTGCATGGCAGGGGGTTGGAACTAGATGACCTTAAGGTCCTTTTCAAGGCTAACTATTCTATTATTCTAGAATTCTATATGGGAACTTACAACTGAGTAATATCCTGATTCTTTAAAAACTCATACATGGTTGCCTGCAAGCATGGAATATCTGATGGAAACAGTTATGGATATAAAGGTTCTTGAATGAAAAGGTCCTGCAGCTCTTTCAGTAGTCCTTTCATGCTTTGTAAGACTTCCAGCAACCCTTTTAAGTTGCATTTTTAAACTTTCACAGATTTTCAACTTAAGGAAACCCAGTCTTGTAGTTTTGTAAATAAATGCTTTTTCTGTGTGTAAGCACAAGAGAAGAATGAACAAGCCAGTGTTTTAGAAACATGTCATGAGAATCTGTTGTGTAGGTCAGAGCAGAGAAGTAAAATTTTGCAGTATTCAGTCCCAATTGCACTATAACAAAAGATAATAGTTGAACAGAAATGCTATTGTTTCTCTGGGAAGCAATTAGGCTGTCCATGGCAGGCCTCAAGTGAGAATGTAGTTCCTCAGTGAGCTATAAGTAAGTACCTGTTATTTGCCAAAATTGCCATTAGAATGAGAATGCTGTCATGATTGAAAACCCTAATTACGTAGGATTTGGAGGTTTGTGAGAATTGCTGGGCTTTTAAAGGGCTAACTACTCTATTAATATAGGTTTTAAAGTGGAACTAGATTGAAGACATCCCACAAGTTTTAAATGATGTACCATTCCTTAAGATGTTGCAATGTTGGATTTTTTCATGAAGCCTTGATCATAATGGAATAATTTTTTGGGCTGAATTGGACCCACATTGCACTGTTTTCATTCTTTTACAAGGGCCATATGCTTTCACACTGAGAACAAATTTCTCCCTTTACGTGGGATAGATCATGAATAAAAATGAAGTGTTGGAGAAAGAACAAGAAATGTGGCTATGATTATTCCATGTTTTTGTCCACCGTGGACAGATGAAAGCAATAACACAATACTGTTATTTCAGTAATTATAAAACCAGAATTTGTAATGATTTAAAGGCTAGCTTCATAAGAAATATAAGGGCAACGTGCTCTGAAGAAGGTTTCAAGGAAGAATCGAAAAACAGAGGAATGTTAATATTATTGAGATTGCCTGAAAATTGGCTTTCATTTTGTGAAGTTCAGGGGCCCAAAACTGTAGTTGATCTGAATACTTAAGCCTGAATACTCATACCTCTGATACTTCAACACTCAGCTTGCAATTTGAATTCAATTTGTTGTGTAGCTCTGGGTGAAGGAAATAGTTATGTTATTTATACACTTAGAGATCAAGAGTGGCCCATAGGATTCAAGAGTACTAAATGGTCCTGAATATAAAATAAATAACGTGTCTGTAACCTGTTAGATTATAGTGTAATGTCAACACAGGTAGTTAAGTAGGCACAAGAAGAAATAGGTCTGAAGAGGTGAATGATATGTTTCAAAAAGGACTAAAAACTTTTAGCAGCTGTTTAACAGGTTTAGTGAAATGAAACAGGTAAACTGTGTAACAGAAGAAACATCTTGCCTCTGAAGTGACTTCTGAAAAGGTTTTGTTTGTTTGTTTGTTTTTTACTTGGAAAGCCGCATAAAGTGATGAGAAAAATTTGTAGCTTTCTGATATGAGCGTTTTTTTCCTTTTCTTACAATAATGACAAAAAAATTAACATAGCAGTCTTTGTTGTGAGACTTGCCCTAGGGATGTTGTAAAGGTTGCTTGAAATTTAACGAGAAGGCTGAGCAGAGAAGAGACATTGAAAATGGGATCAGTGGCAAATGAAGGAGATGAGAGCAAAACCCGCTGCAGAAATGATGATAATGTTGTGGATAGATTTATGAAGGCAGATGAGGAAAGTATGAGAGGAGAAGGAGGCTGACATCATTTGAATGAACAGTGAGACTTTCCTCTTTTGCAATGGGATCTCAGTAGATTTATGCTCCTGCAGTTCAATTAATTAGAAAAGAAATCACGCTTTTTAAAGTGCGTGTGTATGAGGGGCCTTGATAGTCACTGGCCCAATTTTGTGAGGGTCATAATGAAGTCATTATTAGAGATTTCTAAATCAAAACTGAATACCTTTTTAAAAAAATGCATTTTTTCATTGAGGAGCAATGAGGGCTCAGGGTATGGATCAGCGAAAGGGATTCTGTGGTTTGTGCCATGGGAAAGACAGGACTGGATTATCACAAAATTTCTTTCTGGCTTTACACTTCCAATAGTGAATGTGAGAAACCTGCCAGCTCCTTAAAATCAAGTTCTATACTTTCATACTCACAGAGCGAGCTGATGGAATCTATTTACAATGTAAAGTAAAAAGCTGAAAAAATAAATCACAAGAAATCAAAATAAAATTCTTCTAGGCTTTTCACTTTTGCTTCCCTTGACAGTCATACTATGGGAATAACATAAGGACTACTATAAATCTCATCTTCTCATAAAGTTAACTAACATTATTATCTCCACTCCCAAACAGTACTCTAAAAATGTACATTAGCTGCAAGAAATTACATGAGCTGTTGTTTCCCATGGTTTTAGGTCTATGTGACTTTGAAAACACATTTTGGTCTATATTCAGTTTTAAAACTACTAGGCATAGTAAGTAAGATCAAAACTCTGCCTTAGTAATTTGCAGTAAACCACTTCCTCAGCTCATCATTTTCACCTCTCAATTATAGGAATTATTTGTTCATTAATAACATATTACACCTATATTAACTTTTTATTGTGTTGCTTAGTATTCATAGAATTAAAAATTGAAAGACATTAATAACTGCATTAGTTAATGTTTAATTATATATATTTAAGTTTAAATAATTTCTCAGTGCAGATAGGAATAATGTATCTTTAGGCAGCAAGCTCAGAAGGACTGAACTTCCCTGACTCAAGTAACCAAAAGAATCCACTTTTCTGTCACAGGGAGAAATACCTTTTCTATGGGAGTTAGATGAGATTAGACTGGGGAAATACTTTTAGAAAATGATTTGACACCTGGTAGGGAACTGATGGCCAAAACAATGGGTCTTTTGTGAAGAGCACTGAGGGAACACAGTGAGTTTGAGTATCTCTCGAAATGTTCAGAGGGAAAGATTTTGGGAAGTGAATATTGGACTGCTTTTTGTGCTCTTAGAAGACATAGAGGAAAAACAAAAGAAATACTGAGCAGAAGATTAATTTTTCTCTCCTGTACAAGAGAAAGCCTGGCTAAATACGAAGGATCAGTAGTAAGTCTAATACTTTTTAAGATGGTGCAGACCTATAAAGAAAATGAGTGTGTGTATCCATATAGCACAACAGAGATTAAAGAGAATGATATTGTACAAAATGAGAACAGTATAGGTCATTAATTTTCAAGATAATAATAAGAATATTTATTTTTCCATTTGGAAAGTAAAAAAAATAACCATTACAATGTAAGTTTCTTCTGCATGTTCCCTTCTGTACTCAGCCTGAGCTGTCACCTGAGACAAGGTGCCAGCTTGGACCTAGAGGCCTACTGAGGTCCATAAGAAGGATAGATGAATGCAGCATAAGTCTGAAACATGTTTTGTGTGGTAGTAAAAAAGATCTCCAAACCCCAAGCAAGCAATCTGCAAGGAAGCTTGCTGTATGTTGCCTTGATAATAACTGCATACCTTTGCTGCATGGCATGCTGCTGTTAGTGACCACTATCATGACAGACCATTGAAGGCATGTTTTAGGGAGGCTCCTAAAGGTCCTACTGAGATGAGTTGCACTGTCCCTAAGGCAAAAGCTGTACTGGGAAGAGCAAATTTCTTCACTTTTCTATTTGTTAGTAAAACAGATTCCTACGTGAATGCTTAGCTGGATGGTGAAGAAAACATCAAAAAAAACTACTCAGACATGGGTCAGAGTATGATATGGAGTAGAACAGTATATGACAGAAAAAAAGTATGTATCAGGGGTACCTGGCACATCTTAGGCATGTTTTCAAAAGACCCTTTCATAGCTGTGAGAGTTGAAAAGGTTTGCAGTGATAAAAATCTGACCACCCAGAGACCATCAGCCCCAAAGTCCCACTCAGCAGCCACCATGATGTTGAACCAGACCTCTTGGCTTCTGCTGAACTGAACTGGGGATTTTTCAGAAAGACACATACTCTGAATTTTAAGACCATCATAGGAGTAGCCACGATCAGTAAAAAAGTCCTAATTTTAGACCAAATGTTACTCTGATGAAGCTGTGAATGTATTCTTCCCTTGTATTTTTACTTTTGTGTGAGCTAATAACATCCATATACCAAATAGTGAAATTAGATGGAGTCATGACGAAAAAGAATAAGGGATTTCCTGAATTAAGAAGAAATGAGCTAAAAGAAAGCCAAATGTGTTTCTTTTTAGGATTTTTGCACTACACTGTACTGAACACTGCCTACAAGTAATGCCAAGTGAGCTATTTTGTTGGCAAGTAATATGCTGGACTGCAACCATGAGTTCAATAATTATTTGTACCTCTCAATGATGCTTTCATTTTGGCTTTCTTTGAAAAGAAATATGGCTCTCTACAGTGTAGAGAGAGACAGAGGTTCCTGAGCTTCAGCGTTTGAGACAGAAACCTTGGAATAGTAAAAGCTTGTCTGAGAGCCTCAGTCATTCCTGCTTGTGCCCAGGGGAGAGTGGCAGATGGGAGAGACCAGGGAACAAACTGCTGGAAAACATCTTACCAGTGTCACTGAAGTAGAAAAGAAAGATGGGGGAAATGATGGATCACTGTAGTCAAAAATGGTGAGTAGAGTTCCTACATAGTGGCTTAGCTGTGGCATTACACAACTGACATTTAATCTGGCAGCCCCTGGAGGACTGTATTGCTGTGGTTTATGGTCGATGATTTGATGTTTGATGTGGTGAGGAGCTGCAAGGTGGTACTTGGGCAATACCAGTCTCTGAAGAAAAAAAACAAAACCAACAAATACTTTTATTAGCTTAAAAAATAAGAGCTAAATTCCATTGAGACTCAGTTTAGGAAAAAATGCTTGGAAGCTGTCAAATTTGACTGGTGTCACTACCAGCGCTAACCACAGCAATACGAGTGTAAACCAGCCTTTTAGATATCAGGAATATTTACAGAATGTCTCCATTCAATGAGTGCCTACATTATGTGTGGCACAGCACCACGGTGAGGGTGTATTAATCACTGCTTAACTAATGTTAAATAACAATGACATTCACAGGACTACATCATGAATTTATTATGATACGGGTTATTACAGAGAATACAAAATGAAACTGTAATGAAGGGACATACAAGCTTTATTCTAATTTTTTTTTACGTGCACAAGTGTTGTTTCTGGAAATCAGCTTCTGCACAGCAGAACAAAGTATTTGCTGGCTAAAAGTCTGCTAAAAGAACCCTTGAAAAACAGATGACAAGCAATTGTCCTCCAAGCAGGCATATGCAGTGCATGCACTTAGGTTTGAGTTTCAGAAACAAGCTGAGGAGATTTCTTAGTTTCTGTTCAGAAATGAGAGCTTCAATCAGAACAACCCAGGCAGTGTGATGAGCTTATATAACATCCTGCAAATACACGATCTCTGTGACTGCATCATAGATGGAAATTTGGTTGTGTTCCACTTTACAAACTAAAGACCCACAGTAAAGCTTAACACAGAGTGTGATCCGCATCTCACAAAAGTCATTGTGCACCATTTCTTTCCTTTGTATTAGGCCAGTTACACAGACATGACAAAGAGATCCAGGGGACCAACTTGGGGATTTTAATGCCTGGAAGTTGGTGTCCAGCTCTAGTTAGATTATTAGGCAAGGAGGTCCCTTGCAGAGTGGAGCCTGGCCTGGCCTGGCCCGTGACTTGAGCTGACATGGCAGATACAAGCTCAGTACAAGCAGAATATGGGTGTTTTCTGTTGTCATTTACCCTGGCAGCACATAGTAGGTAGTCATGGGTAAGAAAGGGAGGAGAAGCAGCTGTACTAAATTATGGTAAATTTCACAGCTTTGCCAAAAGGACAAAGATAGCAGAAATAGAGAAGCTTAAAGTCACAGTGGTGTTTGTTTTGCCCAAATTGCAACTGTATAACAGTAACTGACAGAAAGAAATAAAAGTCCTTGAGAGCAGGAGAAAAATGTTCTGGGGGATAAAGCCACAGTTTGTAAACAGGAGAAAATATCAGCGCAACCAAATTCTAGATCAGCTGTAGGTGATACTTAAAAAGACCAAGAAAATCATTAAAATAAGAAACATCTTTGATAACTGAAGAACAGATGTGGTCATTATCTTCAAAGACCATAAAACTGTAGGAAAAAAGAAGAGTGAAGCATTTGAATTCAGAATTAATGCATAAAAGACGACAGACATGTTATGTGGGATGGATGAAGGAAGGATGGCAGTGAACGGAGGGGTGGAAATAAAAACAATATGAATATCTATTAATGTTTCCTTCTCAGCTCATCCATCATGACTGTCAGTGGTCACCCAGCCTTGACAGGCAACAGATTAGGCTCTGCTACAGGAAGAAGAGAAGCAAATCCCTTAGTTAAATGCTCTTCTTGTCACTGCTATAGCTGCAGCTCCATTCATTTTAACTTGAAAATTGTTAAGTCTTCTAGACAAGAATTAAAATATACTCCTATGATCCAATTTCTATGAGTTTTCAGGTGGTCAGCCTCCTAAGAGGCCGGAGCAGACCATACAGTTGTCAGGTGATCTTTGAATTAGGTGCTATGAAGCAAATGAACAACTGCCTCATTTGGTCTTGGAAGTTTACTCTCTAAGTATAGTCCTCCTTGGAAGAAAAGGCAGTAAATCCAGACTTGAAGTAATAGAGACGTACACAGAGCTGTCACCCAGCAGTCCTTCATAGAACACAGCAACTTCTTATGTCCAAGTGGCTGGAGAGAAAGAGCTCCCTGAACATTTGTTGCTGGACACCACATGCAGCTATATGACTCTGGAAAATGTTTATCATGGACAGCACAGGTAGACAGTATCCATTTGTATCTTACTGTATGATTTATGGGTTATTCTTCTGAATAGACCTGACTGAATGGGAAAACTACATTAAGCTGCTTTTCATCAATACACGATGCAAGCAGAGAACCTGTTTTTTCCCCTAGCCCCTTAAAA
>JASSUY010037952.1:0-32074 GCA_032466535.1 Forpus xanthops | reverse complement strand
GCTATGAGGTCTCCACGCAGCCTTCTCTTCTCCAGGCTGAACAGCCCCAACTTTCTCAGCCTGTCTTCATACGGGAGATGCTCCAGTCCCCTGATCATCCTTATGGCCCTCGTCTGGACTTGTTCCAACAGTTCCATGTCCTTTTTATGTTGAGGACACCAGAACTGTACTCAATATTCCAAGTGAGGTCTCACGAGAGCAGAGTAGAGGGCAGGATCACCTCCCTCAATCTGCTGGTCACGCTTCTTTTGATGCAGCCCAGGATACGGTTGTCATTCTATCCTGTACCTTCATAGCCAGTATGGAAGGCAGGAGTTTCTTTTCTTTACTCACAGCATATGTGAAGTCTACGGCTAGACTGTGATAGGTATTATGCAAATACATGAATAGTATTTGCACTACAAGATCGTCTCAAGAATGGTGTAAATCACAGGACAGCTTGTTATGCCAAGCACAGAGTACTCAAGAGTTTCTTCTGCTTCATCATAGGACTAAAAATAAAATCTAATGTATTCCCATTTCAGAGAAAGCCTGATTTACACATTTTTAATTGCTACTATGAAAAATGGGGGAGAAAATACTGAAGTCAACAAAGCTGCAGGAGTTGGTGGAATCAATACATAGATCAGAGAGTAGAAAAGCTCATTAAATTCTGATGAGTGAATATGATTTTAAATCTAAATGTTTTGAACCTTGTTAAAGTACCAAGTTTCACTTTTTGAGAAAGAAGCAAAATAAATAAATGCGTATTACAGTAAAATGGATTATCTATTGGAAATCTGTAATATACTCTATGGAAAAAATAAGTTATGAGAAATTTACTTTTTGAAAGTGATTGTGAAATGAAGGGTACAAAATAAACAACACTAGAATTCTTATTAGCACCAGCAGTTAAGGAAGATGAGGCTGTTGTATCCTTGAACCAGTTGCTCCTGGGACCTGTGGAGCTGTATGCCTTGGAGCATGGCTTTACATAAAGAGGAAAAGGCACAAGAAGTTCTCATCAAATGAAGCTGGATATTTTCTTCTGTACAGTCATCAGACATGACTGTATAGTTTGAGACAGTTGAGTGAGAGGAATGGTAATCTCATGCATCTGAAGAATTAAATTCCTTTCAAACATAATGGCAGTGTTATTACCCTAAATACCCTAAATAGTGACAGGTGGACTTAAAGTTCTACTTTTCAGCCTGGAGGATCCTAGTTCTGCCCTATACTGAGAAGGTAATATGTGTGGAATAACTAGGTGCTAGTACTCTAATATTTGTAATTCCATCCAATAGTCTGTAAAACTACTACAGCTGGTAGAGGCTTTAGTGTAGCCTGCAGAACTTGGGAAGTGCTCTCTCTCTAAGGTTCTACTCTCTGTAGAAACAGCTGTCCCCATATATGCAGAATACTAGCAACATGTTTATCTTTCATTGGATATGAAAAACATGAACAAAACTACTCATGCCCATATGAAGCCTCCAGCATGAAGAGGCAGCTTCTGGCAGAAAGGACAAGGTAGCTGTAGTTCATTTCCTGGAACAGAACAGCTGGGTACTTAGTAGAAAACACAAATGCATGTGTGGACTTACAGTAAAAATAGCTGCTAACAGAAGGCATGAGAGACCTTGGCTAGGAAGGAAGACACTGGTTCAACACAGTTTGGCTCAAAGTGTACAGAAAAGTTCCTGCATTTGTGGGGCAATATTTGGCTTTGTGGCTAGGGAAACAGAAGCTTAGAAGGACTTACAGAACTAAGTAAGGCTCTAATAGTCCTAATATTTCCATGGAAACCTGCCTCTTGGGAATACCAGTTTCTCTGAGAGCTGTGCTGACCATCTGCAGACTTAATTCACAGAATGGTCTTTTTCTGTTTTGTTGTTTGTTTGGGGATTTTGTTTGTTTGTTTGTTTTTCTTCTTTCTCCGTGGTTCAAGAAAAAGATAGCATGTTACTACGGAGTCCTCAAATTGGACTGGGGTGGGGACGATGTGGAGGGAGGTCTACATTTTTAATTTTTTTTCCCCACTGTGATTGAGGATGCTGAATGGCAATTTTCTGAATGAAAGTGAAACACATAATAACTGGTGATAGCACCAGCCCTGAGATAGACTGGAATCGTATGGTAAACAGGTCAGAGTTGCAGTAACTTATGGAAATAAGGAATGCTCCTCTCTGAATCCCCTAGACCAGGTTTCTCGAAGTCCCATCCAACCTGACTTTGAACACTTACAGGAATGGAGCATCTACAACTTCTCTGAGCAACCTGTTCCAGTATCTCACTACCCCCACAGTAAAGCAGTGCTTCCTCATCTAAACCTTCTTATTTTCTTCATCTTCCCTCTTCTAATATAAATCTACCCTCTTTCAGTTTAAAGCCATTTCTTCTTGTTCTATCAATACATGCCCTTGTAAAATGTCCCTCTGAAGATTTCTTGTAGGTCCTCATTAAGTACTGGAAGGCTGCTCTAATTTCTCCACAGAACCTTTTTTTCTCCAGGATGATCTTAAGTTTCTCTGGCTATTTTCATAGGAGAGGCTTTCCAGGCCTCTGATCTGTGACCCTCCTGTGGATTTGCATCAGCAGATTCACGTCCTTCTATGTTGAGGACCCCATAGTTGGGCGCAGTATTCCAGGTAATGTCTCATGAGAGCAGAGTAGAAGGGAAGAATCACCTTTCTCTGCCTTCTGGCCAGGCATTTCTTGATATGGTCCAGCATATGGTTGGCTTTCTGGACTGCTAGTACACATTCCAGTTCATGTTCAGCTTCTTGTCCAGCAACACCCCCAAATCCTTCTCCGTATGGCTGCTCTCAATCCGTTCTTGGCTCAGCCTACATTTGGGCCTGGGATTGTCCCAGCCCAGGTGCAAGACCTTCCACTTTGCCTTGTGGAACTTCATGAGGTTTGCACAGACCAACCCTTCAAGCATGTCAGGGTCTGTCTTGAATGGCATCACTTCTCTGCAGCATGTCAACCACACCACATATCTTGGTGACATCAGCAAACTCGCTGAGGGTGCACTCAATCCCACTGTCCAAGAAAGATGTTAAGCAGCACAGGTCTCAACACCGACCCCTGAGGAATGTCACTCAGCACTGGTTGCTACTTGGACATACAAGAAAATAAGTATTTTTGTTTGGAAATGAATCTAATAGAGTATACTTTTCTGATAATAAAGGTATAAGGAAAAGGAGGAGAAAAAACTGGGACTATCGGTGTCTGAGATGAAAACCACTATTAAGCCAGCATCACTGGGATGATCCTCAAAGCATTGTGAATTATGGTGGAGGTGGAAGCAGCAGACTGTGCCATGCACTGAGCTGTCAGCTGGACCTCTGATCCTTCTATGATGGATTTGAGCTGTACTTTTAATTCTCAGTCACAAGTGCATTTGTTATCTCAGTTAAAAATTTTGACTTTTTGAAATGGGAAAACCAAAATGTTTTCTTCTCAAATTTACTGCTTTTATTTTTATTCTTCTGCTGTCAGACTTCCATTATTCCTATGCTTTTTACTAGCCTGTTACTATTTTAAAGAGTATAATCTGATCCTCATAATAACAATTTAGAATATAGCCAGGGTGTGAGAAGACTTTCAAATTAATACAGGCTGATAGGAATCTTGTGTCAATAAGGACATTCAGAGCAGCAGATGTTCTGTGAACACTTCTGCACTGTTGACAGTTGCAGAAAAGTGTTCTTGCCGTTGATGATCAGGTCAACCCTTCTAGTGCAGAGTTCCAATGAGTGTCACCGGGTTATAGTTCATTACATTAGAGCAAATGACTGGTACAAATATTTTAATGCCTGTTAAATAATAATTAAAAAAGAAAATAAAAAAGAAAATAAAATACCATTACTTTCCTTTCCGTAGAAGAATTTGTATTTCCAATTTATATAAAAATGTAAATTTTTGGTGGATTTGACTGGAGTTGGTAACATCTTAAGCTAACTTAATGTCATTAACTTTTTAATGATGTTTACTGATGTTAATTAACCATGGTTTCCTTTAACAATGGTGGTACTTTTGGGTGGAAAAAAATCACCAATTATTTTTCAGAGCTAAATATTCTTTGGATTGCCCTGTATTGCATATTATAGGATTTAACAGCATTCACTTGCAATCACATTGAATTCTCCCACTTCTACTTAAAATAGGGTCACTTTCTCCTACATTGAATAATTTAAGTGATCAAACTCAGATTAATCAGATGTAACAACAAAGAAGGCATCTTCTGGCTGACAGCAAGTAGTCTGTGTCCTGCTCTTCAGCATTTACCAGAAACATTAAGGATGCATCAAGTGAGTGCTAGCTCATTGCCTAATTTTAGTCTAGGTAAAAGCAGCAATTGACACAAACCACTCCATTAAAAGGAACTACCTCAGTACCTTTGTAGTCAACATTGTCTAGATCACATTAAAAATGTCTGCAATATAAAGGAGTCTAAACCATTTCTTGGATTTAAGTCATCTCCTGGTGTCCTTATTGGAGACGTGATATATTGGAAATATGTGTGTGCTTGGCAAATTCAACAAGAAGCAGAGAGGCAAAATTATCTTCTCACCATGGATCTCTGAGGCTGTTGCTTTTGTCTTTAGCACAATGGCAGTATACTGAGGATTATGTCATTTTTACCCATCAAGGATGGTATCAGAGATTGGGTTAGCTGTAGTATAAGATGACCTCCCCTTTTTCTTTGATACCTGACTCTCTGGATTGAGGTAGAGAGGACTTTTTAATGACTTAAATCAGAATTTATTAAACGGGCATAAAATAAAAATTTAAAAGTTGGTTAATTCTGCTGTGCAATGTCAAGCTCTGTAACTTCTATAGCTGCCACGTTTTATGTAGAATGTTGGATTTGATTTATTCAGTCAATCTTTAAGTTTTTACCTAAGTTTCCTAGCCCATAAACTATTTCCAATGTCCATCAAAAGTAGATATCCAGGGAAGAGTGAAAGTAAATGGGTGCGTGTTACACTTTTCCCCTTATTTTTCTACTGTGATTTTGTAGATCTCTAGCATATTCTGCTCAGCTACCCCTTCACTATGCTGGAGAGATCTAACTTAAAAAGTCATCCTTCACATAGAAGCCATTGCTTATTTCTAGTCACTCCTCTTGCCCTTCTTCAGCTCATCTCTGGCGCTGCTCTTCTCAATTTTAAGGTACAAAGACCAAACTATGCATTTACATAGGGGAATAATACAGTTGGGGGGATTTTAATCTTTTTTCCCCCCTATTCCTTTCCTAATTAATTCTAACACTGATTGATGTTCTGATAGGTACTGAACTGAAATTTTCCTGGAATTGCCTATGGTAAATTCCAGCTTTTTCTCCTGTGTTGTAACAGACATCCCAGAGCCCATCATTTTAAGCACAGTATAATGGGTGCTTTTTTTCATCCCTCAATATAGAATTCAATATACTGATTCTCATCTGTATTATTATTTACTATGACTTGACTTTATAAGGTAGTTCTGCCCGTCTTGACAGCTAACACATATATTTGGAGAAGCTGTTCAGCCTTTGTGAACTTTTTTGTTGCATCTGCTTAGTGTGTTCTTGATGCATGCCCTCTTTCACAGTCAGGCTGTCTCTCACTTGGCACTGTTGTTAGCTGTACAATTGCCTGTCAGTTCCTCTGCCTCTGACAATAGAAGCTAGGATGGGGCTGAGAAAAAAAGATTCTAATGAGGTCCAGTGAATTTTTTCCTGTTGCAATATGGCTAGAAGATACTGACTATAGCAGGGAAAGTGCCTCTACATGTTTACAAGTATCTGGAGTTCTTAATGTAACTTGCTTGTTTTCATCTTTGTAGCTAGGCTCAGGAATGGTATAAACATTTTTTAGGTGCCGTGAGTGAATTATAAGACCACTGGTTTTAATACCTTTAGTAATGAATAGGCCCTCAAAGAGTAGGAGTTTTTCCTGCAAAGGACAAACTTCTATATCCATTTCTGCAGCTGTCACAGGGTAAAAGATAAGACAGGAATGTAACCTTCCAAATGGCAAATCAACATGCTCACCAGCTTCAGACTTAAATATTCATGAATATTCCCCTCCTTGTTTCTTTGAAGAGTTTTGACATTTACTTAGGTAATTACTGTCACCTCTAAATGGCTGCCCATATTTTGTCTTTTTGAAAATCCTTCTCCAGTATTATTTATGCCTTTGTTTCATCATAGCTCTTTGAGTCAGGCTTTATCATGTCTGTCAGGTGTGCTGTGCACGCACATTCTGAATTAACCTCCCTACTCTGTTAGACTGTGAGAAAGTTGGTTTATTAAAAGGAGGTGGGAGGAGTAAAGGGAATTCAGCCTGAGGTATTCTGGTCTTTGTTGTCTTTGTGAGTGAGTTATATTGGACAAATGCTGCTTTCTATGTGAATAGTTTCAGTGCAAAAAGAGACAATGTCAGACATGATACAACTGCTCACCACCTGACAACCAAGCCGTGAACTGCCCTCTTCCAGATTCCTGCCCCCAGTTTTACATCCTGGGCATGACGTACTGTGTTATGGAATACCTCTTTGGTCAGTTTGGGTCAGGTGCCCTGTTTCTGCTTCCTCCTGGCTTCCCCTCCTCCCTGGCAGAGCATGAGACTCAGAAAGTCCTTGGTCAGACCAAAACATTCTAAACTGTAACTATAAACATTGGTGTTATCAGCGTTATTCCCAGGCAGAAAGTCAAAAACATAGCATTGCACCAGCTACTATAAAGGAGAAAGATGGCTGCTGCTGCTGGCCTCATTATATCCTGCCATTTGTATGTCTACAGAACCCACTGAATCTCTCTCCCAGTGTGTTAGCAGGCAGCCTTGCAAGCCCTGAGACCCTGAGTGACCTCCCTCAAGGCATGGATGTAAGAGGTTTTTGTATGAGGGTGCAGAGTATTTGCTGGTGTTTTTGTGCTGTCCTGTGCAAGAGAACAGATGACTGGTTTCAGTTGTCTGCAGGGAAGGAAGGGGTCAGAAAAACAAGTTGGCATGATCACAGGAGAAAACCCTCCTGTTTCTCCTCTATGTTGAACCAACTGTAAAAATGTCTGCAGGCCTGTGGAGCAAGAGGGAGGATTTATTTCTCTTTACATGTAGTACACAAAGGAAAGAAGTTATATCAGGAGCAAGTGACAGGAATTAACCTGGGTCAGAGAGTGTAGGTCAGTTTTATTTCTTCTCTGGAAACTGCAATGAGGAAAACATTTTTTTATTTTTTTTTTCTGGTATTCTTATGTCACCTATGGTGAATGTTTTAATCTCATTTTCCATGTTGTATTTGCCATTTTCTCTCTTGCTTGTTTGCTATTGTGAATACTACACTTGCATTTAAAAACACAGGAAGAGCTAATAGCTTGATTTCTTCTGTGTTATGGCGGCTGAATGGTGTGTGTAAATATATGTAAACTTCTTTACTCATCCTATTTGTTACTGCATACTTTCAAGAAGATCTTAGGTAATTACTGAAGAAAATAAACTTGTAACCATATTTACTAAGAGGAATTTTCTTTCTTAACTTGCAATTTCAGAGAGAACCTTTCATTCTTTTTTGTTTTCCCTTTCTGTAGATACAAAAAATTAAACACAGTTAATTTTTTTTCTACCAGAAGAATTTATGGAAATAGAAATTTACTTGCTCAAACATTCACTTAAAGAAAAATTATATTCTTTCTTCATAAGCCATTTTCTAATCAGATAATAATCAGACTTGGCATCTCTGTGCCCTGAAACTTTACAATCTGTTGACTCATAAACCTGTCTCTGTGGCTGAGCCATGTCTGAGCTTTAGGTTTATTTACCAAACTGACCAAACATGTATTTCCTTCCTTCTGCTGCAGAGTTCATATCAGGTACTGTGCAGTAAGTTAACGGATTTTGTGTTGAAGAAGAAAGACAGATGATTTTTTTTATTTTACTATTCTATGTTGAGGACATGCAATAGCTGTCATCTTCAAAGGATCAAGATCATTTATGAGTTAATAGACCAGACATGATTGCACTGAAGCAATTTCAATCTGAGTTTATGAAAGTAAACCATAGTGGCAGGTTTATGAACCAAGAGATCATAAGGTTGCAGTGAACTGAGGTTGTAAGTTTGATGTTTCTGTGCTGAGAAAATTGCCCTGTTCCCAGAGGAACAGACAGATACTATAGCTCGACACCCTTGTTACTTTTATTATGCATGTCCTTCCCATTGCTCTAGGCCTCAAGTCTTCTGGGCTTATAAACAAAAATGGCTCTAAAACTCTGCTATTTGGGACTGGGCCATGATAGAGAGGGAAAAAAATCTTGTTCCACTCTCCTCAATTTTGTACGTAACATATAGCAGTAACCTTCCTTTAAATGGTTCAGTTGCTCCATTGGAAGTTGCTGTGCTCTGTTTAAGATGTCAGAAACTGGTCAGAGCAGCCAGGTGCATCTCATGGATTTTGATAATAACTAAGTAGTGCTCCTGGGCCCCCAGCAGGGCCTGTGTGTTTTCTTCATGATGCTTTTCTTCAACAAAGGACAAGAAATGTAACCTTTTGTAAGCCAATACAAGATAAAGTGATTTTTACCCTTTGCTACAATGTGAGAAAGGTAGCTTGCTGGGGCTACATTCCCTATTCAGTCTGTGTCTTCACATGATTCTAGTGATGCCAAACTGCAAGCCTGCCTGGTTAAGCATGGTTGATGGTGGCTTTGTGTTTCTGGAGGAGTGTTAACCTGGCAGAGCTTGCTGGGTTAAGCATAGTACACTGCAACTGTGAAAGAAGTGTGAACTTACAGCCGAATTCCATCCATAGCTGTCTAATGCCTGCTTTCTGGTTGTGAGGATGCTCTCTTCAACCCTTTCACTAGATCCGTCTAGGACCTTGGATGCCCTTAAGACTGAGTGTGAATTTCAGAAAGTTTGTTTTTGATTTGTTGGTTTAATGCTACTTAGAAGTAGAGCTATTAGATCATGGAATCATAGAATAGTTAGGGTTGGAAAGAACCTTAAGATCATCCATTTCCAACTCCCCTGCCAATGGGCAGGGACACCTCCCACTAAACCATGTCACCCAAGGCTATGTCCAATCTGGTCTTGAACACCACCTGGGATGGAGCATTCACAACTTCCCTGCTACAACATAACATATAACTGCAGTACATATAAAATTACATATAAATGAATGCCACAATAATTCAAGAAACACTTTACTATGTTCCAAAATGCCACTCTGAGAAAAGCACGCTGAGAGGTGTTTGAGGCAACTGGTTACTTTTCAGAAAAATTTGAAGTAGACTGTATGCAGTGACTGTATGAGTTACTCCCTGTCATGGGTTCAGCAGCAACAGTCATTTTTCTCCTTCTTTGTAGCTGGTGCAGCACTGTGGTTTTGATTTTGGGCCTGGGAACAACACTGATAACACCAGTGTTTTCAGTTACTGCTTGGTAAAGTTTTGGTCTGACCAAGGACTTTCTGAGTCTATGCTCTTCCAGAGTGAAGGGGAAGCCAGGAGGAGGCTGGGGGGAAGCAGAAACAGGGTATCTGACCCAAAGTAGCCAAAGAGGTATTCCATACCACAGGACATACGCCCAGCATGTAAAAACAGAGAGCAGACACCCAGAAGGGTGGGGGTCGCACTGCTTGGTTGGACTGGGTATAGGTGGTAAGCGATTGTATTTTTTTCCCTAGTATTTCTCTTGTATTATTGTTGGTGGTAGCAGCAGTGATTTTTGTTATACCTTAGTTACTAAACCGTTCTTTTCTCAACCTGCGGGAGTTGCATTCTTTTGATTCTCCTTCCCATCCCCCGAGGACTGTGGAAGAAAGAGGGGCGAATGAGTGAGTGGGCTACGTGAGGGTCTTAAACCACGACACCCCCTTTCAGCTCAACTAAAGTATCTTGACTCTGTGGGTGGATTTGGTCTTTTTGAGTTCTGAAGTCAAATATGTTGGCTTAGATCGGTTTAAAACATTTGAAACACAACTTCTGTCATTCAAATATTTACTTTGCATTTTGTTCATATTTAACTTCACTATTAGGGTCAGTAGGAGCTCAGCCCTCAAATTCAAGGAATCGACAGCATCCTCATTTGGTGATTGAACCTGAGCTGAACTCCACTCCTACTGCTTTGAACAACGGTAAAAATAAAGCCTAACAACAAATACAAGATATTAGTTTATGCAGCATTTTGTCATAAAACACTAGTGATATGAAGAATTTAATACTGAGAAAAAGAGTTGTGTAGATGTATCATAATTACATTGGGGACATATCCACTTAGAGTAATGAGATAAACTTTCACACTTCAGGGCTTAACCAATACTTTCTGATCACTTCCTGGTGGACATTACAAGATGTGTTTGCTTAAAATAGCAAGGGGCTGAGTTCACCTATCAATCCTTGGTTCTTTTGGTTAAGACTCATGGCCGGAAAAATGATTCCCTCCAAGAAGTAATTTCCTTAACTGTCCATGACAGGCTGTTTCTGTAGCATTCTCAGAAACATGTATCACTCACTGCTCTTGGAAATAGGGTGTTGAAGTTGATGAATCACAGCTCTGGTAGGCACAACCTTCCCTACTCACTGTATTCAACCAGACGCTTGTGTTACATAGTCTTGATTGGCCTCTAAACTTTAGGTACCATAAGCAAGATAAAGCAGACATCTTATTTTTGAAATGCTGATTCATAAGGCAGAATTTGTTGGTGAGGCCTTGGGATCTTGTTCTCACTCATGACCTTTCTCTCTGTGATGCTTTAACACAAGCAGCTGTCTGCATCACTGGTGCACCGTTCTAACCTTTGCTTATTTTTGCTCATCTGCTTTTCATGTGTGGGGCAGTAAAGCACAAATATTTAGTGCTGATGTCCAAGAGACATGTGAATGAAGTTCTAGTTTACAGGTTACTAGTTTATATTATTTTACATTTAAGTTTACATAGACTTCAGCTCTGATGGCTGTGTGCCAAAAACTTCATTATATTGAAAGGACACTCTCAGAGGACCTTCCCATATTAGTTTAAGATCCTTTTTGTCTTGGAGCTGGTCAGTTGCCAAGTGGACTTTTGATTATTGAAGGTATGGACAAATACTGAATACATTTTAAACACAGTACACACTGAGTAGAGGAGATCTGAAGAAATGCAGATGCTCTTGAAAAATAGTAGTCTAGTTCTGCACTATAGATCTTAGCATTTCATGAAACAATTATGGCATCAAAATTAGAATTAATTGAAGACAATTAAAGTGACTGGCAGTAAGCGCACTCTTCTGATGTACACAGCAGTTGAAAGAAAACTGACATTTCAGCTCGAGACAAAGGATTTAATTCACACTTGCTCAAAAGCAAAGCAGAGAGAAAACAAAGACATTAAATTGTGTTTGGGGATGGATCCTAACTCAGAGATGCAGGCAGGAAAGACAGTACAAAAATGCCATCTTGACATCCCCACAATCCCCACCATGCACTAAGTACTGTCGGAGCACTTTCCAGGTGGATTATTGGAGAGGCAGACATTTTTCTGTATGCCAAATTTCTTCTTAATGCTTCTGAGCAAATAATACTGCTAAGGAGGAAATAAAATTCGAATTTTGCCTCATATTTCAGCAGAATAGGGTTTAATGGGTTTTGGTTTGCTTGCTGGTTGTTTTATTATTTTATTTTTTTTTTATTTATTTCTTTATTTTATTGTTATTTTTACTACTTGTAGAATTTGCACAATCACAGTCACAGAATAGATGAGATATGAAAGGATCTCTGTAGGTCATCTGATCCAACACCGCTGCTCAAGCAGGACCAGCTACACCCAATTGTCCAAGACCATGTCCAGATGACTTTTGAGTATCTCCAAGGATGGAGACCTGCACTGACTCTCACTCATAGCTCCCTCTCTTAATTCAGTTCTCACATTCAGAAGAAAACATGTGTACAGCTGTATAGGAATGTACGCACACGTAAGCACACCTGTGTGCTTCCCTATCTTTTTTTATACTGTGAGGGGGTCCATACAGAAGTGAAAACTGCAGACATGTCAGCGTGTCATCATTAATTTTATTAATTAATTGTCAATATAGCATGAAAAGTTTATGAAGTACTTTACATATAAATAAGAAGGCAGCTTTTTTCTCACAGCACGCCACACTTAGAGCGAGAGCCTGACTTTGAAGCTGATTAGTGATCTCCCCCTTCTCTGTGACTTTGGTTTGTTGTTATTGGATTTTTTCTTTATGAAGATGTTTTCTTTAGATGTCCCACCTTTTCAGAGAAATAAATTGAAACAAAAAAGTTGGCATTTCTGTGAAAGGAACTATTGCAATATGTAGGGTTTTTATCTCCTGACAGGGGAACTCCGGAAGGCTGGATAGCAGGCTGTGTTTCCAATTCCGCAGCAAGCTCCTCCACCTACAAGTAACAAGGTAGGAAAAGTCTTAGTCTGTTGGGTGTTACAAGGTAGTAACATGGTACAGGGGAAATTGAAGCTGTGGGGACAAAATGGATGTATCCTCCCTAGGTTTTTCATTCTTTTTCCTGTTGTCTTGCGCAGAACTGCTAGTATTAGAACAATATAAAGCAGTGAGATGAGAGGTGTGGAAGAATGACAAGCACTGAACCTAACCAGGGCAGAAAACTTGGCAGTGCATTGCAGCTTCAGTTCTGGCAGTATTCAGCACTAAGCTATCTCCATCAGAAGCAGGAAAATCATGCCAACCTCTTCTCAACTTGGTGACAAAGTTTCTGAAAGGAATCAAAGACCTTAAGAGTCCCTCCAGGCACATCACTGCACTTTTATTTGTCTTGACAATATTTAAACTTTTGATTTGTATGGATTTATGATTTCGAAAGATGCCAAAGGGAGTTAATGTCACATTGAAGCAAAATATTAAAACGCACAGCTGCAAGTTTGAGACATAATGCCATGACTTAGATACAGGTTGCAGTTACAGAACTTCTGAAGCCTCTTTAAATGTCATTGTGTTATATGTGATATCCTTTACAGCCTGTGACTGCTTGCCTTAAACAATTTCATTTTATAATGCTGTGAAGCATTTACTGACAAAAGAGTCTTCAGAATTACCTTTGGCAGTAGCCTGCATGAGAAGATGTTGGTGCAGCATTTTAATGGAAACTTTTAGTTTTTGTTTGACGGCTCTTTGATGTGTTATAACAGTAGCAACAATTACAGTGACTGTAGTACAGTTACAAAATGAATGGACAGAGAGCCAAAACGACATAAATTTATGAAGGGCCATGAAAACTGTAGAGGTACAAATAAAATAGTGAGGAAAATATTGAAAGTTTTTCTTTTTTTCTTGCTACTGCTTATGTTCAGACTTCAACTCTCAACCTTGTAGAACTGACAATGCCATAAGCACCTACTAACCAGCATGGACTTCCTTTTTCCTTTGACAGGTGTATTTTCAGTACAACACTCAGGGGAAGTACAGATTTCCTGAACATTGATGGGAAGAGATGCCTGGAATGTTTGCAATTAATTCTCTGAATTTGAGATTTTAAAGAAAATTTGAAGTACATAATAGAAGAATCTGGCAACCTATTAGAAGTGCCTGGTAAGGGTAACTGAAATTAATTGTTTGAGCAAATTCTAGATAACAAATATTTTCACTGAAAGTATAAGAAAAAATTAACAAGAGCAAAAATGCATAATTTGGCCAAATGGTTTCAGATTCTTCACATTTGCATTGAAAATTTTTGGTTATTCAAGCTTAGTGAAATACAGTAACAGAGGCAAAGCTATACCCTGCCATATACCCAAGAAAAATTACCCTACACTTAGTAATATACAGAGCATTCATGTGTTTATCATAACCTAAAGACCTGAAATGCCTCTTGACAAAATGTATCTGTCTTCCTTACAGCCTTTTACTTCTCATCACTGGTGACAGTAAGTGCCAGAGAAAAGTCTTCTCTGTCTTTTCATGTGCAGCCATAGCAGAAACATCATCCCCCTGCCCAGGACCAGATAGAAGAGACAGTATTTCCAGTCAGACCTACTAGGTCCAGAAAACACACAGTTGTTTTTTTTTGGTGTTGTCAACCTCAAAAGTTAACAGCAGGGGGAAAGACTAGTTCTCAATATACAAGTTTCTCCCTGCAAAGGAGATCTACTTAAAATTCTTCACACTGCAGTTTCAACGTCCTAGAATGCATCCTATTTAGTTTGGCCTTTCATTTTCTGTTGTCTAAATAATTCCAGCAACTCTGTGATGGTTTTATACAGATTTAACTTATATGTGTTTTAGGATACACAGGCCTCTGAGCATGTTACGGAAGTGCACAGAAATGACAGAGAAGGGGATTAGTTAGTTTGGGTCAAATAAAGTCTGGCTTTACAAATAATTGTGAATTTTTAAGTTTATTTCTAGTCTAACAGGTATTTCTGTAACACTTACTTCCGAGTGTCAGGCTTTCATTTTGAAAAATGACTGAAAAAATGGCCTGCATGAAGAACATTTCCCTGAGTGTTGACACTGTTCATTAGGACGTAAGCTTGCAATTTTACTTGAGAGACAAAAGCATACATTACTCCTGATTGCACCATGGTAAGAAGAAAAGGATCAAGCCTGTGTTCAAGAATTCAGGCACTACCCAGCAACATCTGCTTTTTGCCTTCAATGATGCTTGAGTAGACACCAGCGAGGTAATGATTTGGGAAGTGCAAAGTCAAATTAGAGTCATATTTGCAGTACAAATGCTTCAGGATAATTCAGTGTGTGAGAAAATGCTGCACTTGGAGAATATTATTTTTTTTAATCCTTTGAAGAAAACCTAATCAACCCCCCCAGACTGGCACATTTTTCCCTCCTGTAGTGCAGAAGGGTGTGGGAACTTAAAGGACATTTAAAAGGCATAAGTAATCCATCTAAAGCTTTCCAGCATGGAATTTCACAGTAACAGTGGCTCAGTCTAGATGAAGAAGAGCTCTTTGAAGACTGAAATATCAATGTACAGCAGCTGGGTTTTATCTATGGGATCTTCATGTTCCTGCAAACAGCTCCATGCCATGTAAAATTGGGCTTTTTTTGGTTTTGTTTTGGTTTTTTGAAGTGAGCCTGGATGTCTTCTGTATAGTGACAGAAGGCTGCCTGTCTTTGTGCACAAGCAGTACTTTGTATCAGAGGTAAAAATAAAGTACAGACATTTGGTTTGCCACCCTGGTGCAAACTGATGGCCAGACTGCTACATGACATGAGTAACTCTGAGAAGCAACAAGACTACTGTAGTTTTGAGCCACTGGTCTCCAGTGACAAAGAATTAGCCTGACAGGTAAGCAGTAAATAGTGAGCAGACACTTCCCTTTCTTCCTGATACATATAATATAGGAAAAGTATGGGAGATTCTTGAAATCTATGACTCTTCAGCTGCACAGATAATTTGACTCCTTGGAGGGATATCCCATACCTAGACAGAAACCAAGCAGCCTATCCCTTTCGTGACAAGATGAGTTACCACTG
Source organism: Forpus xanthops (assembly GCA_032466535.1). Lineage (NCBI taxonomy): Eukaryota > Metazoa > Chordata > Aves > Psittaciformes > Psittacidae > Forpus > Forpus xanthops. Next base: position 16,641 of record JASSUY010037952.1, on the reverse strand, counting down.
GCAGGAATACTGTAGTTTAAAACCTCCTTGGCAAGGGCTATGGGAAGCAAAAAGGACTTATCAAGCAGTTGTCTGAAAGCAATGCTTAGCAAACTAGCAGCTTCTGCTTTTTCACAGTAAGAGGTCTCTTTCCAAACACTCTTCATAGTAAATAGGTCTTAAAAATCCTGGAATGGCAGAAGCACTCTACATGTGGCCTTCTCTGAAAGGACTGGTTTTTTTCTATATAATATCATTCTTCATTCCATTTGTAGCTTGGGAATTTGTTGCCAAATCCTAAAAAAGGCACTGAATATTCAGTGTCAGAATTTCCCTTGAAACACTGTTCACCTTATTCTACCATATCCCAGGGCAGCTGTAAACACTTTGTAAGTATTAATAGCTCAGTAAGCTTGGACAAAGACAGGACAATATGATATTGTTTTAGCTCTAAGGATCCATGTCTTGAATTGCAGTAAAGGCAACTTGGGCACTGCAGTAAAGGCAGAAATAGATGACATGTAAAGGAGACTCTAGCATTGCCCCTAGCAGAAACACACTGTAGGACAGTGAGCAGATCTGTGGCCTCTGGGATTTGAATGAGCTCTAAACCGTACAAAAAGCTAAAACCCCTTTCTAGAGGCTGCACAGAGAGTGTGTGCTGTAGCTAAGCTGGCACATCATAAAACAAAGCGTTCAGTTTCCAGCACCCACTTGGGAAAAACATTCACAATCAGACTTTCACAAAATGGCTGAGATAACAGAAAGAAACTTTTTGAAGTATGATGCCAATGGTGTTCAAATGGCGTGATTGCCTGAAAGCTTAGCCCAAGGCTGGAAGCTGATAATGCAGAATGAGAATGTTAGCTAGTATCACAGCAAATCGTGGGGAAGGTGGAACAAGCGAGAGTGCTGAGGGTCAGGTAGAGGCATGCCTGTTTACTTATCAGAGCTAATTTTTCTTAGCAGCTTGCCTTTAAAGTCTTTATCTCAGGTAAGGGCTAATGCTGTCCTTAAATTATCTTTCTTAACAGGATTGTGTGTTTTGCATGCAGAAAGTTTTGAGCTTTTTTTGCATTATGTTGTGTTTTTTTGTGGCCTTCTTTGGGGCCTTTTTTTGTTGTAGTTGTTGTTTGGTTTGTTTTTTCTCCTACAGGTAATAGTGTCCTTTTATCTGTAGCATAATTAATGGCAGTTCCTAGAATATATGAAATCAGAGAGCTGTGACGATGTGTTAAGCTCTGGCCAGCCTGCATATATCGTATAATATATTTACCATAGGGCAGGCTGCAGATTATGTGAACTAGGTTGATTAAAATAAATCTTTTGATATGAAGTAGTGTTTTTATCTGCAGTGTATGACATAAATGTTAAACATTTTCTAGCACATTAGAATGCTTCAAAACACCCTGGTGCTTGCATTCTGTAGCCTAATGTAGAAAACTGTCACAGAACCCTGCATAAAAGACTGTATTTCTCAGCCAATGAAGACTTGGCTGAGCTGCATTATTGATTGTGCCTTCTTAAAATTTTCATGTGATACTGAAAATATGTGAAGAATATACATATTTGTAAATTCATAATGGGAAGGAGCTTAACAGTTATGGGAGTAGTACCAAAATGCATCAATGAATTTAGAAACAATTCAGAATCCTTACCTTATTCAAAATGATGATCCATTTGTTTTTAGTACTTCCAGAAGCAGGTATGGACTTTTACGTACTTGTTGCACAAGTGGGGAATGTGTGCACTGGCTTCTTCATAAGGCAGAAAGAAGACAGATGCATCTTTCTGTTAGTGAGACACCAGTTTAAGACAGGAGATGGTAAGACAGCAACTCAGAAGAGGATCACTGCTATGCCAGATGACTGTGGCAGAGAAAGTGGAGGTCTGTTCAGGAACACGGAACTTGTAACAAATGTACACTGATTGTGAAAAACTTTGATTTCTTATTGTTTTTCTTTTTTTAATAATGTGCAGGGTTTTTCATAATATGTGGTCATCAGCTACAGGTGAAGGATAGGTGCAGGCAGGTGATTTACTAACTCATCCAGATGGAAGCAGATGTGCCTTTTCTAAGACAGATCGCAACAGTATACTGTAAGTTGGTTTCAAGAAAGGTGGTAAACTCCTGCTCACAGAAATATCACTTCCTCTCGCACAAGCTAAAACCCATTATAGAAATGTATTCCTTCAGATGTCCTGCTGGTTGAGAAGATGATCAGCTGTGGTCAGCCAAACATGGGAGATGATCTGAGCAATATCTGAAAATGTAACTGAGGAAGTTCACTCCCAGTACTTCATGATGGTGCAGAAGGCTGAAGCTAAAGTGTATTTAACAGGGGAAATTGCTTCTCAAAATTGTATATTTTTGTAGGGCCAGTATGAATGTATAGTTCTAGGGATACAGTATTTCTCAAACAATCTGGGTCCCAGGCTTAAGGAATACATGAAGCTTGTGAAATATAGTGGCTGCTGGATTATTGTCTCAGTGCCCAGTTATGATAGGGAGGGGAGCTTTAAATAGCAATATTGCATTTAATGAATAGTGATACTAAGTGCTTTCCTCTTTAGGGGTATAGGATAGTTACTGTTGGTTTTTTTTTTTTTTATTATTCTTCCACTACACAAATGTATGAGAGACTCTGTTCATAGATAAACATGAGGGAAACAAATACGGGCTATGCCCCAATATATGAAGGTGGAATGTGAGTTCTCACCTCAGGCAGGTGAGCAGCCCTGCTGTCTGTAAGATCTGAATAACTAACACCTGGGTAATCTGACTAGCACAAACCAGGATGAATAAACTATGAGAAAATTAACTACAATGGTGCAGGAAGAATGCATTTTGAAGAATAAGTTTTGAAATCTGTTAAATTTCCATGAAGGGAAATAAATTTCGCTTTATTCGTAGAAACATTACTATTATCTTCCAGATATGGTATGAGTATATTCAGTGACTGGTAATGAAGATGACAAACAAGGCCTTACATTGTTTCAAAAAGCAGATGTTAAATATAGATCATACCTGTAGAGTAATCAAGTCTAGGAACTCACTCCTAACTTGCTAATATTTAAAGTAGCAGTGTTGGAAACAAACTTAGAATGCTTATCTTTAAGTGTCACATCTAGTTTGCTCATAAATGGAAAAGCCAAGTATAAGTGCTAATAACAGTTCAGATAATTTGAAATGAAGTGTAATCCATGGTAACTCATGTATTCATTATCGCATTTTTATTCCAAGAAATCGACTTTTAATAATTGATGTGAAATATACGTTGCTGTCACAGTTCATTGTTTAATTAGTTTTCTGATCAAACACATTAATGAATGAAGACATAATAAATCATGCAAGAGCAGAAAGACATACTTAGTTAATATGTGTTCCATTGATTAATGGCAATATGAAACCACAGCAATCTTGAAAAAGTGGATATATGTGACCATGCACAATTACAAGGGCATCTTCAAACTCCTTTCTTAGGAAAAAAAAAAAAAAAAAAGGGGAAAAAAACCCAGTAACATTAAATTCTCCTAAAAATGAGAATGTGTGGGACTTTTCCTACCTTTCTCTGAGTTCCAGGCTGCAGTTGTGATGGATTAAAGGCATTTTGAAGTCCAAGTGAAAACTGAATCTCTGGTTCTCCAGCAGTGCTGCAAGATGCTCCACTGTGGTTGGTGCAGGGTGACAGGATGGGGACTTCAAAGGGCAATAATGTGGTAGCATCCATCTCAGTAGTCAGGAGATTTGAGGTGAGAGTAGTTGTCAGTTATGATGACAGACAATATACCTCTTTTTGCTCACCGATAATGTATTTTGAATCATTATTTTACCAACCCCTAACATTAATACTATTCACTATATTATTATAAGCTTAAAGTCCTCTGGATGCCTCATGGTACTGGAAAAAAAAACATGTTTGGAAGACAAAGGGAAAAATGAAGGTGAGCAAGAGTGACATAATAGAAAGACGGAACAGTGGATAGAAAATATTATGTGCAGACAATAAATAATGAGGCTGTCATCACTTAGTATACTCTGTTTCCTGCTAGAAGGTATGTGACTACAGTCATGTGTGATGTGTGAAAGTGTATAATACCCAGAACTCTTGAGCTTAGCAAGGTATATTGAGCTTTTCAGTTTAGTTTAGCTTCAATTTTAACTTTCAAACTGCAGATACGGACTCAAGACCTACATTTCTGCTAGTCCTCTGCTTTCCTCTCACTTCCTTCAGGGACTGATGGTACTTTTACAAGTCCTGTGAACATGTACCCTCACCTGATACAACATACAAAACTCATGGCAATGAGCTCAGAGGAGAGAGTTAGCCGGGAGCTACTCATCACTGCTTAGTGGCCTTGGTTTCAGTCAGTGAGTGGTGAGAAATTCTATTGTGCATCACTTGTCTTTCAGGGATTTTATTCCTATTATCATTAGTAGTATTTCTATTACTACTATTGCTACTATTACTATTATGTTTTACTTTACTTCAATTATTAAACTGTTCTTACCTCAGCCCACATGTTTTTACTTCTCCTGATTCTACTCCCCATCCTATCAGAATGTGGTGGAGAGCTGGGGAGCAGCTGTGTGGTACTTTAGTTGCAGTTGGGTAAAACCATAACAGGTTGCAAAGCACCTGAATTGCTACAAAACTTTGGGAAATCCCAGTGGTCCCTGATTGCACCTTTATGTGCCGAAATATTCTGAAGAGTCTTGCCGTACATAGCTTCCACCACATCCTACTGTTGGAGCACACTACAGTGTGGTCTTCCTTGGCCTATCCTCTCTAGCAAGTCAACTGTTTGCCTTGATTTGTCTTTGCAGTATCTTAAAAACGTCTTGCTTCCTGAAGCAGGTACTTGCTTTTCCTTTCTTTGTATAGCTTCAGAGGAGATTCCCTCACAAATGGCTATGATTAATGCATACACAACCAGCCTTCTCTCAGAAAATCATTCCTTTTGATTTTCAAACAAACAAGAGAGAAAGGATGGAATAAGTTGTTCACCTGCCAGAGGGACTGAGAGATCTGACCTGCTTTCCCTTCAAACATAGTCCTAACTGCGGAGGAGAGAATATGAGTTTGGTTGGCTGAGCTCTCACAAGCGCTTTATTCATGTATTTCAAATTCCATTACCTTCCAGCCAAAAGAAAAGTGAGGTTGTTGTTTTCATTCTGCAGAACACCTTTCTACATGTCTGAAAGGAACTTCTCTGCAGTTGCTCATTTTAAACTGATTTCCCATGAGAAGAAACTGATTGTTTACAATATTCTTGGATGAGGAAAGAAACCCAAATTAGATTTAGGATCTTGTTGCTGGCTTATCTTCAAAAGGGGAAGCTCATAGTCATTACCAAATCTAAGATAATTTTAGATGTTTTAAAATGGTCATGGGTGGTAAAGGGAATTCAGGAAAATTATAAGAAAAGAAAATGGAGCTGTACTGTGTATATTTGATTTGATATATTTTAAAGAGGCAGAACATCTCTCAAATTTCCTCGACTGACACTACTGGCAAACTTTCTAATTTTAAGAGTGCAACTTCATTAATACAGCCCGACAACATTATGAAACCAAGGGACAAACCCCCAGAGCCTGGTGGAATGGAAACAGAAGCAATGTCATAAGCAGACTTTTTTTAGCTTTTTGTTAAAGTTTATATTAACTGATTTTTGTAGAATTTCTAATGCATTGAAAGTATTTTGTAGTTAAATGGGAATGAGCTTGGAAACAGTGGCAGTCTGGTCCTCTGACTGCCAGGTTGACAGCTTCTCTGTGCTCTTGACTTCTTACAGCTACTAGAGACCTCTCCATTGTATATATTATTGAGGATGAGTTTCTAAAATAATTTTCTAGCTTTGTGTCATTATTGCAGGTTGAATCGTTGTTCAGATTTAGTCCCTAAGGGGGTCAGCCTCTCTTCCAGAAGTTGAATGCTGAAAAGCAGGCTCAGAATGGGGATCCTCTGGATCTGTCTGAGGCGCGAGTTTCAAACAATCCTTGCTCATTCCCCTGTTTATGATGACTTTTGTACCTCAATAGAACTCCCACTAACTTGTAGAGAGGCAGTATTTCACTTTAGGTATTTATCTCCAAAACAACAGATTCTTTTTTGTTCTGAAATGGTGGAATAATTTTAAATGCATTTCTTTTAAATAAGAACAATAAATGTAACTGAAGAAGGATTCAGATTAAGAACTTTGGGGATACTTTAATCAGAAATCCAAAACCAGGCTTTTCAGGAGTTGAATTAAGTAAGTGAGAATCAGTGGTATATATTTTTGTCCTTTCTACAGCAAATCCTCTAATATAAGCAGAAATCTTTGGACTTCCACCTTCCCTTCATGGCCACAAAATAAGTGTATCAAAATGTTTCATGAGAAGTGGTATGAAGAAGCAGTTGTTCATGGAAATAGATTTCCACGGCTTTCATCAATTCTATTAACTGATGAAATATAATATTAATATAATATTAATTCCTCAGCTTCATTAAGCAAAAGGTTGTTTCCTGCTTTTTTTTTAAGGTGAAAATGTGAGGCTTTCAAGGGTATTTTTCTGTCCCCAGTCAGAAAAGTCCAGTTCATGCATCCCTGTGGGAAGACACTGAAGGCAAAAGTGTGTGCACAAAGAGCTGGTTCAATGTGAAGTTCAAGGAAACTTAGTCTGTGTTAAAAATAGAACCCCACTTGGCTGTGTTAAAGCCAAAAACAGTGCTTGTCAAAAGTACAAAGTTTTAACAAAAGCTGAATATAGCCAGAGAGAATGGGGTTCAGGTCACTCGTCTTCCAGTCCATGCAGGCCACATCTGGTGAAGGGACTTATATGCCCACCTACCTGCAGTGTGGGAAATAACTCCTCATAGGTCTTGAGGTGAACCTTGTGAGAGATGAACGGGAAGGATGCTACACACTGAACAAGAAACACCTCCTCTCTTTGCATAATGAAAAATAACTATCAAAACCACCTACTTTGCTTACAACACCATGCAAATAGGAGTCCAAAGGACTGCTTGAACAGCCTTCCCAAAGACTAGGGGATCACAGAACAGGCATGTTTAATATGTACAGGGATCTCAGATCACTTAGAAAAGTTATATGAGACATGAGATGGGTCATGGTAATCAGATATCTGAGTTGCAATTTGGCTAATTGTTTTTTTATTATTAACTTATTTTAATAAAATTTGGAGTTACAGGCATGAAAGATATCTATTACATGTGACAGTTTGTTGCTGGAATATGAGTAGTGAGATCTGATGTACATTGCATGGGTGAAAGACAATAGGGAACTCTTGCAAGCTTTGTCTATATAATCCTAACTGTCAAACTAGCATGATAGAGAGTAGATATACCACAGGCTCTTGAAACTGTCTTTAAAAGTACAGATTTAGAACATGTGTATTGCTTTAGGGTATCTCAAGTACAGTGCACAGAGAGCACCATGCAATCATTATCTGCCACAATTGTACAAATTAATTCAACACATTTTAAGGTGCTAATGCATGTTCTGACCTGATACCCACAGGGTGAGAGGTCCAAGGAGGTCACAATTCTTTCATTCCAGTGACACTCTCATTCCTACACAAGGCTTCAAAGGCTGCTATATCTAAAGCTTATTCAAGACCTTGCTTGGTGGCCTGAAAGCCAAATGATGTGCAGCTGTTTACAGAAGGGATGAGGCAGAGCTGCGCTGATACCCTGATAGCTAGAGATGTCCAACCCAGCCTTGAACATTGTCAACAATGGAGTATTCACAGCTTCCCTGGGCAACCCATTCCAGTGCCTCAGCACCCTAACAGGAAATAATTTCTTCCTCAGATCCAACCTAAACTTAACCTGTTTGAGTTTCAACCCATTGCCCCTTGTCCTATTACTACAGTCCCTAATTAAGAGTCCTTCTCCAGCATCCTTGTAAGCTGCCTTCAGATACTGGAAGGCTGCTATGAGGTCTCCATGCAGCCCTCTCTTCTCCAGGCTGAACAGCCTCACCTCTCTCAGCCCATCTTCATATGGAAGGTACTCCAGTCCCCTGATCATCCTCATGGCCCTCCTCTGCACTTGTTCCAACACTTCCATGTCCTTCTTATGTTGAGGACACCAGAAGTGCACACAGTACTCCAAGTGAGGTCTCACGAGAGCAGAGTAGAGGGGCAGGATCATGTCATTTGACCTGTTGGTCACACTCCTTTTGACGCAGCCCAGGATACGGTTGGCTTTCTGGACTGTGAGCTCACACTGACGGCTCATGTTCATTTGCTCTTCAACCAACACCCCCAATTCCTTCTGCGCAGGGCTGCTATGAATCTCTTCTCTGCCCAACCTGTAGCTGTGCCTGGTATTGCTCCGACCCAGGTGTATGCCCTTACACTTGTCATGGTTAAACTTCATCAGGTTGGCATCAGCCCACCTCACAAGTGCGTCAAGGTCCCTCTGGATGGCATTCCCTCCAACATATCAACCAAACCACAGGGCTTGGTGTCATCAGCAAACTTGCTGAGGGTGCACTCAATCCCACTATCCGTGTCACTGACAAAGATGTTGAACAAGACCGGTCCCAACACCGATCCTGAGGGACACCACTCGTTACTGGTCTTCAGCTAGACATTGAGCCATTGACCACAGCTCTTTGCATGCAGCCAACCAGCCAGTTCTTTATCCACCAAGTGGCCCACCTATCAAATTGATGTCTCTCCAACTTAAAGACAAGGATGTCATGTGAGACAGTGTCGAACACTTTGTACAAGTCCACGTAGATGACATCAACTGCTCTACCCCTGTCCATCACTTCCATAGCTCCATCATAGAAGACCACCAGATTGGCCAGACAGGATTTCCTCTTAGTGAAGCCATGCTGGCTGTCACCAAGCACCTTGTTGTGTTTCATATGCCTTAGCATGCCTTCCAGAGAATCCGCTCCAAGATTTTGCGAGGCACGGAGGTGAGGCTGACTGATCTGCAGTTCCCTGGCTCATCCATTTTCCCCTTCGTGAAAATGGAAGTCATATTTCTCTTTTTCCAGTCATTGGTAACTTCTCCTGATGCTAAGATTTTTCAAATATGGTGGACAGTGGCTTAGTAACTTCATCTGCCAGCTCCTTTGGGACCCGCAGATGGATTTCATCAGGTCCCATAGACTTGTATACGTTCAGGTTCCTAAGATGGTCTCGAACCAGATCATCTCCTACAGTGGGCCCGAGGTCTTCATTCTCACTCTCCCTGCATCTGCCTTCCAAGGCTTGGGTGGTGTGGTCAGAACATTTTCCAGTGAAGACTGAGGCAAAGAAATCGTTAAGAACCTCAGTCTTCTCCATATTCATGGTAGCTAGTTACCCCCATAGTTTCTGAAAAGAGCCCATGTTGTCCTACCCTGTCTTTTATTTGCAATGTACCTATAGAATCCCTTCCTGTTATCCTTAACATCCCTAGCCAAGTTTAATTCTGACTGGGCCTTAGCTTTCCTGACCTGGTCCATAGCTTCCCAGACAACATCCCTTTGTAGTTCTTCTTTTTGAGCTAAGTTTTCTCAATTTTGATGCAAAATTCTGAAATTAAAAGAAAAATTTTAATTCCTGTTGATCTATCAGAGCAAAAGTCCATCTTATTCATAGTACAAAATATAAGATTCAATACTTTATTAAAAATGTTGATTTTATCAAGTTTAAGAGGTGTATGCTCTTGTCAGTAGTAATAAGCAAAATAGTTTAAGCATATCTCTGTCAAAGATAATTTTAAAAAGCTTGCAGATTTATTTCTTTTCATATAAATTCAAGTACTTCACTGTAGACATTTTTAATAAGGGTCATGGCTAGAAGTTTCTTGAAAAACACTTTGAATCATGCTGCCAACAGCAAATTTAATTGCTGTTTGCATATGGTGCATTAACATTTGTTTGCATCTTGTTCCATTCTTGAATCACACTGCAGACACTATGGCAAGGTGTCATGCTGTAGGAATTTAAATAAATGTCGTGGGTAACACACTTGTGCCATGTTATACCAAAGTATCTTTAGGGCAATATGCAATAAAGCTTAAAATAATTTTAAAGCTGTCTCTGAATGCTTTTCATTATGCATTGGCTTATGACAGCATGCAGAATCATGAGAGTTTTCAATATGATTTCTTCTTCCAGAAGACCATTACAGACACATCTTTTTCTCTTTCACACTGGAATTCTTAAATTCATCCTCCCAGCTTCCACAACCTTTGCTAAATGGCAACAACACTTCCTATATTAGCTGGTGCAGTTATCCAGTTAATCTGAAGAGATGGAAGGATGAATCATTTAATTCGATCACCTATTCTTGCTTGGTCTTGGGAAAGAGATAAGGTGACCCTTGGAGCTGCTTGCAGCTATCTAAGGTATAGCTGTTAGTAGGCAGTGCAGTGTGGAAATAATCAGCCCTTAAGAGGAGGGCATGCTCACCAATTCTTCCCCAGTCTAATATTCCAGGGAAGGTTGCATTAACTGGGTACGAATTTATGTGAAAACAGGCCCAAGCTGGTAAATCTGTATGGATCCACACTGGAATTCCCAGACCAGGTTATTAGCCTTTCCTTCATAGATGTCTCTCTGCAGAGGACTTTGCTATAGCTCAAAGTCAGCCTAGCAGCTGACTGCTGCTTGTGGGCCCTGCATTTGCTCTGGCAATGACAGATTTGGAGAACTGCACAAAAAAATGAGATCCATTTAAATTCAGAGATTGGTTGGAATCATTGCAAGTGTTCTTCAGCATTCAGAGATTTTCATAGCAATGTAAGACTCCAGGGAATGAGTTTTGTCCCTTATACAACACCTTACCACAGTATTGGCACAAAAAAAAAAAACACGTAGATGTGAATGAGCTAAGAATTAACCTTAGGCTGATCATTAGAACTCTATTAATTAGGAAAGAAGTGAGGCTCTGGAGCAGCCTTGCAGATGAGACACAGGGGTATGCAACAAAGGCTATGATTGTTTACTCTGCTAATACTTAGGTATTTTCTTAAAAAGCATGTTGCTGGGCAGCATTGGAAAACTGTTTTGTTGTCCCATGCTGGCTGGCAAGGCAAAGTTGTTGCAGAGACAGGGAGGTTCCCCCTAACTTTCCAGTCAGGTGGAACTGTTGGAACCAAGATGTAGCAGGTGGGGTTGGAGGGGAAGGCAGAGCAGGCAGGAAGCTTGTGACACGGGGCCAGACTATAAGAGAGAAGCAAGTGGCTACTTTTTGCAAGGAACAGACTCACAGCCAGGCCTAGAAGCTGTGAATTTCTGCTCTCTGGGAAAACAGAATTGGAAGGAAAGCCATGCCTTTCCCCTGCAGTCTGGCTGTAGTCTAGTTTTCAGACTTCTGTGGTTTGGATTTTCCCACCTTAAACAGCTATATGGTCATAAACTGTAGTTTGTAGAGTTTGAAAGTCTTGTGATGCTTCCTCTGGGAAGAAGACAGTTTTTGTAATCCAAGGCTCTGCTCATTTCAGCAGAGGGAGAAAAGCCCACACTAGTTTTTAAAATGGAGACATATGAGTTAAATAAGAATACTTTATGATGCAATTGCTGTATTCAGGCAGCAGCTGTGCTTCATGATCTTGGGGTCCATTTGGCTATGTCCATGGTAGGGTGGGTGTCCATTAAGTAAGGTCATGATACATGTAAGTAGATCCTAATTCTGTTGAATCATTAGCATGTTCTCTAGTACAGTTTTAGTGGTCAACATGTGCTCTTCATGCGAGGCTAAAGGTGGCTTAGGGAACAGCACAGGCCATGGACCATTTCTAATAGAGGATATGGAGAATGCTGTTCTCATCTTGTGGGATGAAAAGCTTAGGTGTAGGGATACAAACTATTCTATGACTCAACCAAAAATGGGCTGGGGTAGGTATGCACAGTTAGTGTTGTTTAACAGACAAATCTAGTTCAGAGAAGAGTAAGTCAGAACATTTACTTTTATGTTGTTTTATAGAAATTTGCTGGTAATAAGTAAAATGTTTTCTATTTTCTCCTGCGTACAGTAGAAGTAAAATTCCAGACCACTGAAGAGAAAGGGGTAAAACTGACTCCTGTGGCCAATGAATGGTTAATCCTAAACTTCTGTAATCTTGCAGATTCTTCCCTGCAGAAATAGTTTCACCAGTTTCCTAGTTTCTGGTTTCCTGTATTTTAGGCCTGACTGTCTCAAGCACCTGCTTCTTCCCTGTGAACAATTTTTCTTGCCCTGATAATAGGGAAGGAAGTTTACTTTAAAATGTGTAGAGAATGGGCTAAATTTACAACAAAACAGTTTGAGAAAATACATTTCTATAAGTTACTGGATTTTATCTTATTTCTCTGTAATAAGATTTATTTTTCAGTGTGCCTTATGTCATAACCTTGTGTACAGTGCATTGGGCCCTAGGTGATGACCTGTTGGTTTGGGATGTGATTATGCATGATGGTCTCTTGTTCTTGAGGTTCATTGTGTAAAAATACATTCTTATACTGTGACTGAAAAGTAGCATGGCTCTTCATAAGGGTGAAGCTTTCCAATCTCCCCTATGAACTTTTATGTCTGTGCAAAGGCATTGCCATAGGTAAATGAGTCAGATTACCTCTTGAAGGCCCTTCTGGGTTCACCAACAAGATTAGGGGAGGTAGTGCAGGATGCGGTTCTAATGGAGTCCATACAAATGCCTTGAGGGCTGAAGTAACTTCTGGTGAACAGGAGGCTCCTAACGTCACTGTTGGGTGCTATGGAACACATCTGGAGTCATATGCTACTCAGTGACAAACTTCACCAATGTTCAGATTCAGGAGATCATGAGAAATAGTGAAATTCTCTGTAAAGATGAAATTTTGCAGGGCCAAGTTAATAGTTTAAAAGAGAACAACTTGGAAAGAAAGTATCTAAAGTACAAAAGTCAGGATACAGATTAGTATGTGCTAAGCGATCCTTCTTCCTTCTGACATAAAAACTCCTAAAAGTTGGCCTACTCTGTCGCACTTTGCTTCTGACTCCTGTTATTTGCATCCATGGCCAGCAAATAAATAAAATATTAGTAACCAAATGTGCTGAAAGTGAGTAGCTGAAGCCTTTTGTATATGTTTTTTCCAAGTTATCTCTCCTACTTCTGTACTACTCATTTTATTTTTTATTAAGTAGGCAATGCTTGTTCAAATGTTTGTCTATCTGTATGTTTATAATTTGATGTGAAAGACTGCAGGGATTGTATATGTCTTCTCTTACTTGGGTCACAAATGATTTGAAGACCTTGGGGTTTATCTCCTTTTTTTTAAGTTAATTATAAGTAAATGTCATCTCTGCAGGGTGAGGTCAGTTAACTTGAAAGTGAGATACCTGGACATGATGAGACACTTTGAAGGTTAGCTGCTATTATTTCAATGCTAGAAATATTTTTTATTCATAGAGCATGCGACCTCTAGGCATAGCAAACCAAAGAACTCCTTACTTAGTGTTGTAGCTAAGGTAGCAGCATAGTCTGTTACTACTGGAAAAACATTAGAGCTGTGGTTTGAAGACAGGAATATCATTAAACATCTACAATTTCACCAGTTTCTTATTAAGCCAGAACAAAGGCATGACTGCCAAAGAGTTTGCCATACCCGTATGGGTTTTCAGTTTAAGAAAATCTCAGAATTTGTGATACTCATTTCTTCAGTGTGACTGCTGCTTTCCAGTTTTCTAAAGGAATGTGTTATCCATGGCCTTTATTTCAAAAAATTGCTCATCTTAATTCAAGTTAGTAGCAGTAAAGTAGGACAAAAGCTGGGGGCATCTGTGTGCAATCTAACTGTGTTAGACTACACACAGCTTTTGGATACCCTCTTGTGCCAGTCTGCTGGCTTCTGGAAACTGATAGAAGATATGGGATCATTAGGCAATAACTGTAAATGGGGGTCTGGAGGTTTACAGGAGTCTGCTACAAAACTGAATTCGGGAGAGAGGTCAGCTGTTGTGCAGTATGCTTGGTCAATAGGGATTTGCTTATTGAGCAAATGCCTATGCTCACCTCAGGAGCAGGCTCTGTTAACACTGCTGAGTCCAAAAGTCAAGTTTAAAAGTCAAGTCCAAAAGCAGAGCAGTTCCACAATTCATACAAAAGTCCCTGCAAAGTCTTCCAAAAGTCTCTGTGAAACAACAGGGCAGAGAGTTAGAAAATGAAGGGATAATCTTCCTGGTTGCATGTGTACTGTAGTGAAAGCAGATGGCAGTGTACCAGTTTAAGAGGATTATAAAGTAGCAATCAGTCTTTCTTCAGACATGGTTCAATGCCTCCTTCACTCAGCGTATCATGGGAGGACAGCAGCTAGCTGAGCTCCAGCCCACCTTACCAGAAGATGGTGCTGGGTAGTCATCCTTGCTTGCCATCAGTTATCAAAAAGATTATTCCAGTGTAACTTGTTGCTCTGGGGTGCAGGGATGCAACATTATATTTTTTCATATCAATGTAGAGTAGCTGTTATACAGTGGTTTTTAGATGGCAACTTCATGACTGGAGAAACAGAGCAGTACTTGCAACTTGAAAATTATATAAAGCAGAATGTTCACCTTTGTGTTAAGAGCGAGAAAATACCACAAGTATTTGCAGGCATTTGTAAATAATTTCAGGGGAAGAGCTTATGGTGTTGCAATTCAGCTTCTTATATCAGTGATACAAACGAGAGACCTAGAATAAGCTGGAAACACTCCTGACATTGCAATGATGCCAGGGACAAGTCATTTCATGCTTCCTTGCTCTTGCAAAATGCATGAGCAAATTGTTTCTGAAATGTAAGTTATTGGCGTGGTCATATGAATGCCAGAAGGCACTGATTTGCAGTTACTACAAGGTAAAGAATTTCTCTTCATACCTCTAATATGAATCTGGAGGTAGTGTCTTGGTAATGAAAAGCAGAGTTTGTTTTTAGCAGACATCAAACAGTAAAAGAAGTCTTAGATCTTTTACTTAGTAGAAATCTTAAATTCAGTACATGGATATTATGCAGAATCTGTTTACACTGAACATCTTTCCCACAGGAACTAAATATGTTCCTTAAAGAATAGTAGAAGGTGGAAAAACCTGATTTTGACAGTAAGTAGAGAAAACCTTTGAGACAACAGAGCACATCATTGGTCAATAAATAGGATTTTATTTGAATTTCTTGGAGACATATGTCTCTATAGAACTGAGACTGATAATTTTCAGCTTTAGAACTCAAATTCTTCCCATTACTGGGACAGAAAAATATTTTTATTATTAATTAGCAAAATTATCAGATGATTTGGACAACAAGCAGCAGATTCTTTAGGAAAGAATACCACAGTAGAATAAAAAAAAATAATGACACAGTGAAAAAAGAAATCTATTGAAATTCATTATGACATTCATTTAATTCATGGAGAAGTATACCATCTGTAATTGTATCCTTTTGTGCACCTGTTTTTGAATAAACTTTTGTTTGTGCATGTGAAACTTTCATTACCAGAAAACTAAAGAGGTCTGCAGTGTTTATCATCTTTTCTAGCTTGCTGTTAAATTTTAATTATTGTATATTTAATTTGATAAATTAATAAACATATAATCAAACTAGTATTTACTCAGGACAAACAAAAAAATCCTCTCATGCTCCAGTTATTCTTGATTCCAAATATTGCAAATAACACTTGAATTTTGGTACCATATTTCTAAAAATGTTATTTTTCCATTTTCTGTTTCGGATGAACTTTGCAAGAGCAGGTGACAAACAAGGAAACATTGACACCTTATGAAAAAAATGTAAAAATCTTATGAGATATAAATAAAACCCTGTCCTGGTTTAAGCCCAGCCGGTCACTCAGAAACCATGCAGCTGTTCGCCCACTCCTCCCCTTTTTCCCCCCAGCTACCAGAGGGATGGGAAGGAGAATGGAAAGAATGTAACTCCCACGGGTTGAGATAAGAACACGCCAGTAACTATGGTATAACACAAAACCACTGATGCTATTACCACTAATAATAATAAGGGAAATAACAAGGGAAGAGAATGCAACTGCTCACCACCCATCGACCAATACCCAGCCCAACCCAGCAGTGATCTAGCCCTTCCGGGTAACTGCCCTCGGTTATATAGTGTACATGATGTGCGGTGGTATGGAATACCTCTTTGGTTAGTTTGTGTCAGGTGTCCTGTCTCTGCTTCCTCCTGGCTTCCCTTCCTCCCTGGCAGAGCATGAGACTTAGGAAATCCTTGGTCAGACTAAACATTACTGAGCAGCAACTAAAAACATTGGTGTTATCTGTGCTGTTTCCAGGCTGAAAGTCAAAACCACAGCACTGCACTATCTACTAAGAAGGAGAAAAATGACTGCTTCTGCTGAACCCAGGACAAACTCAAAACCAAAACCCTTTAAAAAGTGCAAGGGGATCAAGAAAAATCTATTCTCCTGAAACAAAACAAAACAATAGAAAACAAACAAACAAAAAAAAAAAAAAGTGAAAATTCAAACCATTTCTACAAAGTAAGCAAAAGGCATGCAGGTCTTTTTTATCTTCAACCACCTTATGAAGTTTTTCATTGGTATTGAAATTTCCCCTCCATTGAAAGGCAGGGGTGCTTTTTTTTTGCATGATGCCTCCTTTCCTAGAATTTGGGTAGCTTCTCAAAACCATAAAAATGCCTACAATTACAAAATCAAAAAAAGCAATTATAAAGAAGTGTCTTCAATCATGC
>JASSUY010037951.1:0-10988 GCA_032466535.1 Forpus xanthops | reverse complement strand
TTCATTCTCACTGTCCCTGCATCTGCCTTCCAAGACTTGGGTGGTATGGTCAGAACATTTTCCAGTGAAGACTGAGGAAAAGAAATTGTTAAGAACCTCAGTCTTCTCCATACCCATAGTAGCCAGTTCTCCCGATGGCTTCTGAAGAGGGCCCACGCTGTCCCTAGTCTGTCTTTTATTTGCAATGTACGTGTAGGATCCCTTCCTGTTATCCTTAACATCCCTAGCCAAGTTTAACTCTAACTGGGCCTTAGCTTTCCTAACCAGGTCCCTAGCTTTCCAGACAACATCCCTCTATTCTTCCCAGGCCACCTGTCCTTGCTTCCGCCTTTTATAAGTCTCTTTTTTCCTTTGAATTTTCCTCAGCAGCTTCTTGTTCATCAAAGGAGTTCTCCTGGCCCTCCTGCAGCACTTCCTTCTAGTAGGGATGTATTACTCCTGTGCCTGTAGCAAGTGATCCTTGAATATCAACCAAGTCTTGGGCCCCCCTGCCTTCTAGGGCTTTATCCCATGGAACCTTACTCAGCAGGTTCCTGAAGAGGACAAAGTCTACTCTCTTGAAGTCCAGAGCAGTGATCTTGCTGCACGCTCTTCTCACTGTCCTGAGGATCTTGAATTCGACCATCTCTTGGTTGCTGCAACCAAGGCTGTGCTGGCACGTCACATTTCCAACCAGCCCTTCCCTGTTGGTGAGGAGAAGGTCAAGCAAGGCACCTCTCCTTGTTGGCTTCTCTACTACTTGCAGAAGGAAGTTGTCTTCCAAACAATCGAGGAACTTCCTAGATTGCTTGTGCTGGGCCGTACCATTCCTCCAGCAGAGAAGTCCCCCATGAGAACAAGGGCCTGTGAGTGGGAGGCTGTTCTTATCTGTCTATAGAGTGCTTCATCCACAGAGTCCTCTTGATCAGGAGTAGTAGTAAATCTCTTTACTGGTGCATCAGCTAGTTGTTCATTTGCCAGCTGTGTGTTTCCTTGTTATCTCCTTGCAGAACTGCACAGTAGTTCTGGGTGGTGATGTCAGATGTTGGAGGAAGCACCTTGCTGTTTATTGTCCTCTTTCTCCTTTTTTTGTTGTGTGGGGTTTCTTTTCGTTGTTGTTGTTTTGTTGTTGTTGTTGCTTTTTTGTTTTTGTTTTTGTAATCAGTTCCCTGCTTCCTGGATTATGGCCCTCCTCCTCTTCTGCCGTCTGTCCTGGTGCTGCCTCCTGTGAGTCCCTGCTTGCCTCAGGGGAGCTGCCGGCTCCTAGGCAAGGCTTGGCTGGTGCTCGAGGCTCCCTCGGTGGCTCTGGTGGCTCAAAACTGAGGCTGCTGGATGCGGGGTTTATCCCTCCCTCATGTGCTGAATGCTCCTCTCTGGAGCTGCTCACCTTGGCAAATCTGCTGAATTTTAATACTACCAGGATTTAGGCATTTCTATGGTTATCCTATTAGCTAACCCCAAGTTATGTGCTGTGTGGAAGGCTCAGTGTAGAAACCACAGGCAAGAAAGCTGAAATTTAATGACAGCTAATTGTTCTTATGTATTTTGTTGTCTTCTGTATCTCCAGCTCTGTTACGTAGCACAGATTATGTGTCTGATAAAGCTCATAAACACAGTGAGGGTATAGCTGGTTTTTTTTTGGAAGAATCCCGCAGATCTGACAAACATTGCAAGAACTTATGATCCATTTGTGAAGGCATTCTTTTTGTAGCAGTTTTTGTGTATGCATGCTAGATGCATCATATTACGGCACTGATAAAAGCCATCTCTGTTTCTTGCTTAGATCTTCATGTAAGGATCCTTCATTAAGATGCTATGGCAAATGCTGTTCGTAACTTCAGCTGTCTACAGTCTAAGATGGGCATAAGCTATTCATATGTTGAGAATCAACGAAGCAGCTGCTCCAAGGTGTTACGAAGTGTTGCACTTCATTACAAGGTGCCTACAGGAAAGATGAGGAGGGACTCTTTTATCATGGTAGTGATAGGACAAGGTGTAGTCTAGTGTAATCAGGTTTAGTGGAAAGTGTCCCTGCCCATAGCGGGAGTTGTAACTAGAAGATTTTTAAGGTCCCTTCCAACCCAAACCATTCTGGGATTCGATGACTCTATGATTAAAGCTTTTAAATTTCTGCTTCAGTCCCAGGTAGTTAGAAAGGCAGTGACCTCCATCATTGCATAGCCTGGCTATGGAGTCAGTGACCCAAAGAAACTCAAGTCACAAAGTCATGCATGTGTAGGGAAGGATACTCACTTTGGTGCCTGTGCACCAGGACAGGTAGATACTGTCCTCAAGAAGACAAAACTATATAAATGAATGCAGAATTATGGCAGTGGAAAACTTGCAATGCTTTAAATAGGGGAATTCCCATAGTCAATCTCCTCTCACACACAGGAGAACTAAATGCATTGCTAGTTATGCATCGTCCTAGGAAGAAACAAATCTAAAGGCGCAAATGCCCAATGCCGCCTTAACGGGTGGGTGCTTAAAAAAAACAGGTAGGAAACCATTATTCTTGTTTCCTTTTGAAAACTTTAAAATTAATCTTTAAAGAATTATTTCCAGCATAAGGGTGGATTTCCTGCTTTAGGATCTTTCTTGTGGTTTTTCCTGTCATTTTCTTTAGGAGCAGTTGACGTTCTGTGTCTTTGTGCTCAGTGATGCTGATTAGCCAGGCTCCCTCCTCCATCCTTAGAGCTTTTTTTGGATTGTGACATAGAAATGTATGGCAGTCCTCGTGCACTTTGTTGGTGAACAAAGTTGATTTCCTGAATTTGCTTCCCAAAAGATGACTGTTCGTATCCTTTCCCTTGCAGCTGTCTGTACAGGAGTGGTGGAGGAAAGGGTGTAACAGTGAGGAAGCCTGTATGTTTGCCTGGGTGAAAAAAAAAAAACAAAAAGCTGAGGTGCTGCTGATACTGATGTCATGGTCCAGTTGATAAGAAGCCCAAAGCAGTTTAAACTATTCCATGGTTTAACTTACACTGAGGGATATTGTATTAATTAGTTGATTCATACTTGGATTTTCTTTTTTTTTGAAACTGATGATTTAAAGTCAATTGAAGTGCAGGAGTAATATTCCTGCCCTTCCATACTACAGAGGAAAATAGTTTTTCCTCCAATTCTCTATTAATTATTTGCTTCCTTTCTGCTTTTGCCTTTCTGCCTTTGCAGAAAAAATGACAAAAATACAAAACAGAAAGGCAGTTAGTAATCCTAAATAACTCAAGCTCTCTTTTCTTATTTCCTTAAAGGACATCTTATGAATGCAAATTTACATATTTATATGTAATTTTGTTACAAATGCTGGGACCTGGAGGGAGCAGATCTACACTGCAATGCTGAGAAATGGCACAACATTCCATTCTTCTAATATTTTTGTCTTATTATCTAAAGGAAGAAATAAAGAAGAGCAGCTTACTAAAGTAAACCTGTAATATTCCTGATTGTCTTGTCTTTTCTTACATTGCAAAATTAAGAAAAAAAAAAAAAAAGGCAAAATTGTATGTATGAGAAATACAAACCACACAGCTGGAGCACACGCTTTTCCTGTCTGTGCAGTTTAGGAAAAGTCATTAAGTCAAACAATACTGCATTTTCCATTTGAGCACATAAAATTTGAGTTTATAAAATAAGCTGGCATAACTGTACTTGCCTTGGGAGCGCTATCTGTGAATAACTTCTCTATAGAATTTAAGAAATGCAGAAAGCAGGCGTCACTTGAGAAAAATAGCTTGTGCATTTGTCATTCCACATCCATTTTTCTGACTCATTTATTTTTACACTGCTCTTTTCCTAAGTGCCCAGAGTGCTATCCAAAAGCTTAAGAAAACCCTCCTGCCTTTTTATTTGGTAGGGGTGGAGGGAGGAATTGGAGTGAGGTCTCGCTGGTTCTGATAGGGATGCATTTTCACACATAGGGTTTGTTATTACCAGGTTCAGAATCTCAAAGCTATTACTGCTCACCTTTCCTATTACTGCTTCACTTTATTTTTCCCCATATACTGTTCCATTTTGTTGCCTTGTCTCCTTCTCTATCTGGGTAATTGCAAAGTCATTTAAGCTTGCCCTTGCTATCTGCTGAGAGCATTAGATGGAAGCCAGCAAAGGAATTCATTGTGTCCTTAGTTTCAAGCTCCTCAGCTATGTCCAGAACTGTGGAGTGAGAGAGACCATGTATGCTTGCTATTTTAAAAGAAGCTAAAGCACCATAGTGGTACCAGATGTGGAGGAGAGATCAAAAACATGTATTGATGAGATCTTGCATTGCTACTGACTACAGTGTATCTCATTTCTTGTGCAAAACCAGGGCAAACACTAATGATTAAGATGGTTTGTTGATGCTTCAGTCTTCACTGTGTGGTGTGCACTGGCAGACTTTGGTATTTTAAAACCAGCTAAGAAACTGGAACATGCCATGTTTATCACATTATATCTCAGAAGAGAGGTAAAATTTATGGATCTATCATATTTCCACCGTAATTACATATTCTGCTATGTATGGTCTCCAGATCTCGTTGAAATCTGCTGATGCATATGCCAGGAGGAATCCTTTTAAACATGCGAAATTCTGAAGAAATTGGTAATTTCTTTCTTCCTGCTCATTAATAAGAACTAGTTGTATGTACACTTCTCTGCTTTAAGTGACAAATATCTATATGCCACCTCAGTCCCCTCTGTCCAGACGCATTCTGCTAACATGAGTTCCTATAGGAGAATACTGTGTAATGGGACACTAGGGTCAGCTGTGGCTGATGGTTTTGATGAACTTTAGCAGAAAAGCAGGGAAAGATGTGCTTAAACTCTCTCTGTGAATATGCTATGAGAGGCTGTAACTATGGCGAATGAGCTGTCCTTTCATAATTAAAGTAGTCAAGTCCTGCATAGCACCACTGCCTTTATATTAGTGTACAGAATGCACAAAATAATTTTTTGGTTTGTGTAGTGGTTCAAAAGAGGACTTTCCACATTTTGTGTAAAGAAAGTGATTGTTTAGTGATGCAAACAGGAAGCTTAGTAGTTGAGATTTCTGATTTTATTCCTGGTTTGTGATCTTGAAAACATCAGCCTCTCTTCCTCTTGTTTCTTTCCACACCTCTACAAGTGCGTTGACATTCTTGAATCTTTCAAAAATTAGCTCTGGCTTTTTAACAAGCTAAAATGTTCTAGATGCAATCCTTGGATGCAGCCAGTGTGGATGCAGTGGATGACCTAGGCAGACCACAGGCTACATAAAAGTAACTCCTGTCTTCCTGGATACAGCACCAGGAAGGCTAAATTCCATCCTTTGCAGCTGAAGTTAGCACAGCAGAAAAACTGACTAAAACTCTATAGCAAAATCTTTGCAGAGTGTGCAGTTAGCAGGAGCATGCATCACACAGAGCATCATCTATGTCTTATTGCATTCCAGTGCTGGGGGGATTGGACAGCATGAAACTGACACCACCAGAAAAAGAAGATATTTACAACATGCTGTTTCTCTGACAACCCATTGATTTCCAGAGGTTTAACTTCATACAAAAGAAACATGAAGTCTTCTCCACCCTCCACCAGCCACACTCTATTGTAGCTTCAAAGCCCACTTCCTCTTCTGTTCAACTGAAGACAGCACTGAGAATAGGCAGAAGAAACTTCCTTACTGTCTTAAGCGCAGCTGAAAAGCATAGAATCGTAGAATGTTTTGAAACACCTTCAGATCCACAGTTTTTTTCTCTGCTGCATTAATTGTACACACCAGCCTTAGTGTTCACATCCTAACACTGGCTAATGAGAAAGAAAATTGAGCTTTCCTTATCTATTTGTCTTATGGTAAGCAATTTTACGCTTTGAAACTAATGCTGAGCAGGAGAGGATGCATGAGGAGGGTGAAGCACCAGACAAACATGCATCAGACCTGATAAGTTCTGTTCTGGCCTGGTGCTTTTTCAGTGAACTTTTTAAACTTTACAAAATGGGTTTTAAAGAAAACATCAGCTCAGCACACCAGTTCCAATGTTTTATTGGCCTCACTTGGCAACAGCTGAATGTCATGTCTGTGCTGTTGTTGCACATAGAATCATAGAATAGTTAGGGTTGGAAAGGACCTTAAGATCATCTAGTTTCAGCCTCCCTGCCATGGGCAGGGACACCTCCTACTAAGCCATGTCACCCAAGGCTATATCCAACCCGGCCTTTAACATGCTTCTTCATGTTTGTTTACAACTAATAATTTATACATCTCTTAAAGATATTTACATGGCTTTCACCATTAATTTGTCTAGAAATTTAATGGTTCTGTAACTTTATGCCTCTTCATTTAGTATATTTAGTTCCTCTGAGTTTCCAGGTATGTTTAGTTACTAGCATAATTAACAGTTTACCATAAATGGTCTTCTCCCCTGCATTTGGCATTTCTTCAGTGAAGCATTTGTGTAGTGATTTGAAGAATTTTACAACTATAAAAGGTGAAAATGATACATACAAGTAATTTAATATATATATGAAGTCAGTAATTGAGCTAATACTTCAAAATACCAGAAGACTGAAAGTTGAAGTTTACATCCTTTTTCAAGTTTTATAGTTTATCTCATGAGAAAGTAAAAATCAACAATTAATCACTTGATCGAATTCCCAGGCACCTGGCTTGTGAACCCCTTGATTTACTCAGAATCATTAATTTCGGGTGGAGCTATGTAATAGCTCAGAAACATCCCTTAGTAAAGAATGGAATAGTGGAAGAAACTCACTAACTATACATCCTCACAAGTATGTTTTTTCTGAAGCTTAAGTAAGACCTGTGAGGAGAGGCAGATGCATTTCTCTGTGGGTATATGTGCATTACTACTTACTGTGTCTATGAGTTTGCTTTCGAGACAAAAAGAGTCATTTGTGCTGCCATCTTCACACACTATTGGAGAATGCCTCAGAAATGCCTGCTCTTGCTGAGGAAGTCAAGAGGAATAACAGGGAACTGCAATCTGGTCTCTCCAAAACTATGTAGGAGAGGTTGCCATTACTTTTCCGTAGAAAGACGTTTTGTGCTAACAAAACCCAGCATAACTTAATTCCCAACTGCAATCATTGTATTGGTGATCCAACAAGCAAGCATTAGATGCTAATTTTACTTACTTTCCTTTTTAAAATACAGCTGCCTAGTCTATATGTTAAAAACCAAGCCACCAGACACCTGCTCAGTTATTTCCATTTCTTTGCAAAGGCAGAAAAGAAGGACAGGATCTGCAGCAGCCACAGTACGTGAGCAGTAAGATCCCTGGGAAGCTGTAACCTAGACTGTCTGTAGAGACTACCCAGGCACAACTCTGTAGTTCACATTAAAGGATTTCCTCTTGAGATTTTCAGCCAGTTTCAGCTGTAGCAATATGTGGTGGAGGAAAACAGTCTCTTGAGTAGGGCACATGCGCTGTGCTGGAGAGAAGTTAACGCACAAGTTGAAACTTCAGACAAAGCACATTCTCCACCCTCAGAGAGAGGAAACTGTCAGCAAAGTGCACAGAACAAAAATGCCTATGACTCATGAAACAGATTAATGGGGTTTTACTAGCACGCCTAGTTTGAGTATAAAGGATAAAAGATGTCTCAGACCATCCTATGTGAATTAGGCAAATGTTGAATTCAGCTGTGGTTATGCTTGCTATTCATTTTTGGAAGCAGATTTCTGTTGGAATTTGTCATATCTGTTGTTTTTCTTCATGAAATCTTTTTCAGTGTGGCCAGTAACTGTGGCCAGAAAGAAGGCATTCACACATACAAAAGCTGTGGGTTGTATTTTAATAGGGATCCCTACTGCTTATCATTGCTGGTTTATGTAATTGTCTGGAAAAGGTCAGCATAGTTTTTCCTGTTGAACAGCTGAGGCTGAAAATTTTGTGATTGGTTCCTCCCCCGCCCCCTCACTGGACTTGTAATCTTTTGACTAAAACCAGTATGAAAAAATAAATGGGGGGGAGGAGAGACAGGGTGTGTGGGAAATAGGCAATTCCAGCCTCAGGCCATTGCACCTTTGTTCTTGAATTGTGGTGAATCTTACTAGCAAAGCTATTCCCAAATAGTGGTTACAAAATATTTGGTTTAAAGACAAAAAATGCTCAGATCTTTAGCTCTAAGGCCAGTTCCATAGTTCTTGGTTGGTAGTTTTCTGTATCTCTCATATAAATTCTGTGCTAGAATATCTATAATTTTGATTTTGCTTTCTGTAGCACATATGCAGTCATCTTTGGCATGACATTTTATGTTGATTATATTTTTCTAATTACTTCTGTAGGCTTAGCATAGAATTTAAAGTGCTTACTTTGCTTTTAATACTCTGCAGTTGTTCAAAACAGCTAACTGGTTGAGCTAACATTTCAGAGGAAGACAGGATTGAAGGAAGGTCCCTGCTGTTGCCTGAGTGAAGTCAGCCTCTGCTGTCATAGGAAGATCAGGAAGAAAAGTTTAATACCAGCTTTTATTTGAATTAAAAAGCACACTGGAAGAAGGCTCTGAAAGGGATCTGAGCATGGCACTTGGTCCTCAAGGGATTGGGGAAGGAAGCTAGCTCTGCAAAGCCAAGGCAAACTTTTCTTTTCTGTAGCAATGAGGACCCAGAAGTCACCACTGGAAACTGAGCTATGTTAAAGAGCTGCAATCTGAGGAAACTCAGAGCAATGGCAACAGGACAGAAACTGAAACCAGTTAGGAAAGGCACTGAAAGAGGGGACCACCATAAGGCCCTTTTCTCTCTTACACTTTAATATGTAATAGATGGAGTGCAAGGGCTTTTCTTCCAGTGTCCCTGGAAAAAGCAGGGTGATCAAGCATTGCAGAAGGCTTCTGAGGGAAGTGGTGGAATCACCATCCCTGGAAATGTTCAAAGAGCTGGAGATGGGGCCCTCAGTGACATGGTTTAGTGGTGGTCTTGGCAGTCCTGGGGTAATGGTTTGACTTGATGATCTTAACAGTCTTTGCCAACCTAGTTGTTTCTAAGAAATAGTCACAGGTGCTCAAAAATTGAAGTGCTTATTATGTAAGGAGTGCATCTATACAAGTAAGGAGAAAATAGTATCTAAGAGATTTGCTTTGTAATTGCAGATTCAGCCATAGAGTGCCTTTTGACTACCTGATGTCTCATAACGTATCCAAAGCAGCATGTGAATGGTGAGCTGTAACCAAAGCAAGAAGCTTTATTTCTGAAAGAAGGTCTCTGTCAGTAAAGGGACATGCATGCCAGATTTCCTCATGACAGCAGAAGCTGTAAGACATCTGTACCATCAGAACTGAATTAGAAGTGAAGTCTTTGTTACAGTAGGATCTATGTATTTGTTTGGCATTTATTTCCACCCTGTAGCCTTGTTTTGCCCCAAATTGGATGCAATACGTTAATCATTTATATTTGAATTGTTACCTAATTAATACAGCTTCCTAGGAACAGGACACCTGTGAATACATTAGCTTCAATTAGAGCATAAGGAACCTATAAATAGGACAGGAAATCATGCTTTCATTTTAATTCCTCTAAGTTCTCTTTTATGATTATCAGGAATTTGCATGTATGTGGCTACAGCAATGCAAAGGCCAGATAAAAGTCTGTAGCATCACCTGCTCCATTTGTGGAGGAATATTCTTCAGCAGACATTAGTTAGGACTGTTATAGTTAACACATATTTCTGGATATTCACACACCTGACTGAGATGCTGCTTCTCCTTCCTAAGCCAGAACGTGCAGAAACATATATGTATTTATGCATATATGTATTTATAAAAACATGGAAAGTTAAAAATCAAGTTTTAGCAGGAGAGCACAGTTTAAAATTTGTCTGAGCAGGAAACTTTCTTTGGGAATTGGATTAAAAAAAAGAGGGCCCTTGACTCCTTGGATGGAAAAGGAGCTGCTGAGGAAAATTAGAATGAAAAAAGAGGCATATAAAAGGTGGAAGCAAGGACAGGCAGCCTGGGAAGAATAGAGGGATGTTGTTCAGGAAGCTAGGGACCGGGCTAGGAAAGCTAAGGCCCACTCAGAATTAACTTAGCTAGGGATGTTAAGGATAACAGGAAGGGATACTATAGGTACATTGCACATAAAAGACAGACTAGGGACAATGTGGGCCCACTTCAGAAGCTATTGGGAGAACTGGGTACCCTGGATTTGGAAAAGGATGAGGTTCATAGTGACTTCTTTGCCTCAGCCTTCACTGGAAAATGTTCTGGCCACACCACCCAAGTCTTGGAAGGCAGATGCAGGGACAGTGAGAATGAAGACCTTGGGCCCACTGTAGGAGAGGATCTGGTTTGAGACCATCTTAGGAATGTGAACATATACAAGTCCATGGGACCTGATGAAATCCATCCGTGGGTCCTGAAGGAGCTGGCGAATGAAGTTGCTAAGCCATTGTCCATCATATCTAAAAAATTATGGCAGCCAGGTGAAGCTCCTGATGACTGGAAAGAGGGAAATATAACCCCCATTTTCAAGAAGAGGAAAACAGATGAGCCGGGGAAGTACAGACCAGTCAGCCTCACCTCTGTGCCTGGCAAAATCTTGGAGCAAATTCTCCTGGAAGTCATGCTAAGGCACATGAAAAACAACAAGGTGCTTTGTCATAGCCTGACCAAACTGGTGGCCTTCTATGATGAAGCTATGGAACTGATGGACAGGGTAAAGCAGTTTATGTCATCTACCTGGACTTATGCAAAGTGTTCAACAATGTCCCACATGACATCCTTGTCTGTAAGTTGGAGAGACATCATTTTGATAGGTGGACCGCTCAGTGGATAAAGAACTGGCTGGATGGCCTCACGCAAAGAGTTGTGCTCAATGGCTCAATGTACAGCTGGAAACCAGTAATGAGTGGTGTCCTTCAGGGATCGGTGTTGGGACTGGTCTTGTTCAACATCTTTGTCAGTGACATGGGCAGTGGGTTTGAGTGTGCCCTCAGCATGTCTGCCAATGACACCAAGCTCTGTGGCTTGGTTGATACATTGGAGGGAAGGAATGCCATCCAGAGGGACCTTGACACACTTGTGAGGTGGGCTGA
>JASSUY010037950.1:37878-48994 GCA_032466535.1 Forpus xanthops | reverse complement strand
TGGAGACCTCAGAGCAGCCTTCCAGTATCTGAAGGGGGCCTATAGGGATGCTGGGGAGAGACTCTTCATGAGGGACTGTAGTGACAGAACAAGGGGTAATGGGTTTAAACATACAGGGGAAGTTCAGGTTAGATACAAGGAAGAAGTTCTTTACTGTGAGAGTGGTGAAGCACTGGAATGGGTTGCTCAGGGAAGTTGTGAATACTCCATCACTGGTAGTGTTCAAGGCTAGGCTGAACAGAGCCTTGGGTGGCATGGTTTAGTGGGAGGTGTTCCTGCCCACAGCAAGGGGTTTGGAACTTGGTGATCTTGAGGTCCTTTCCAACCCTAACTATTCTATGACTATGATTTTAAATGTGTACATACTAGTACACATTCTACAATTCTATGTGCAATAAGCTAGAGAAGACTGAAGTCTTCATACATGATCAAAATTGTTGCTTCCTTGGCCTAAGAGGCTCAATCCAATCACATTCTTACAGCTAGCATATGAAGTGATGTGAAGCTTGCTGAAGAGGTACAGGTAGAGGGAATAGGAAGGACCTGATATTTCCAATATTAAGGACATATTTGTTTGCTCTGAGATCTCAGAATGCTGTGGGCTTCTAAACAGTTGAAGAGCTCTCAAGTAATGATTAAACGGAAATACATGTGATGGGAAATCTATTAAAGTTCACCAAAACAGGGTGGCCTGGTGGAAGAGGCTTTTATGAGCAATAAGCAGAATCATTTAAATGAAAGGATGTGGCGGTGCTCAAGCGTTTCAGCTACACAAGCTACTAATGGAAACTAAATATACCAGGATACAAGGGCTCTGCTTTCTTTCAGGTGCTCTGGTAACAACTATTCAATACAGATGGCAGAGAAACAACCAGAAAAAAAAAAATTCTATATTTGTTTCTAACTAATGGCATGAGTCATTTGAAAACCTGAATATATAAAATAGCTCAAGTGAGCATCATTATGAAGAAAGAGTAGCAAAAAGGAAACCAATGGACTTCAAGATATTAACAACTTCAAAAAATTGACTGGTCAGCTCTCCAGGAACTAACCTGAAAGGGAAAAATAGTCAAGGAGAAATGGCAGGTCTTCAACATGACTGTACTAAGGACACAAGTGCCAACTATAACAAGGAGAAACTAATGGAGAGAGTAATAATCTCTTTATTTAACAGGAATACTTGAAGATATACAGGAGGCAAAAATTATGTCAGCTTACAGACAGGTTTACAGAAATAGCAAAAGATGATAGACTCCCAAAAGAATGAAATGAAATACAAATATGAAGTGACATGATACATAACTAGAAATCATTCAAGAACATTAGTAATACTAGGAGATGAAAAATACGTTGAAAAAAATTGCAAAGAAAAATTATCAACAGGTAGTGAGAAAACCAAAAGCTTACTGGGTTTTTTTTTTCACATTTGTCTTTACTAGAGAGGCTAGCCACAACATGATGCTCAGCAATATCAGTGACAGTGGGGTAATGTCTCAGCTTCATGCAGGCAAACAAGAGGTTAGTAAATAGCTATTTTAATGATTGCATTTAAAGATGTGGCTGAAGCAACATCAGAAGCATTACCCACTATCTTTGAGGATTCATGGACTAGTAGTGAGATATTAGAAAACTGGGAAGGGCCAATATTTATACATGAGGAGCCAGAGAATTAGTAGCCCAATTTCAAATCCCTTAAAAAACACTGGAACAAACAATTAAACAAAGAACTTATCATAAGCCCTAAAAAGAAAACAAGATGAGCAAGAGTCTGAGTCGATTTGTCAGGAGCAACCCCATCAAAACAATCTAATTTCTTCCTGTCACAGGAGAATGACTAGTTGATATGGATGTTCTAGTAGAAGTCATGCACCTTCTCTTCAGTAAGACTTTTGACTGTCTCAGGAGAAAGATAGGGAAAACTGTTCTGGGGGAATTTATTTCAGGCTGGGTATAACTACTGGAAAAACACAGCTTAAATGTAGCTACCAGTGGTTAATTACCAAACAGAGGACTGTATCAAGCAGGGGTCAGCAGTGCATTGCACGAGTCTGTTCTCTGATATTTCCATTAGCCACCTGCACGATAGAACAGAGAGTAAAACTTAAAACCCACACCACCTTAGTAATGTGGATAACCAAAGTCCTGTTGTTTCAAAACCACTGTCATTGAGAGGTAAAGAAGCATAGAGAGATGCTCACAGAAATAATCATTCAGCACTGAAGAATCTCCAGCTAAAATGATGTCTTGAGTTTTGAAACTGAATAAAACTGTACAATGTTGGAGAACATATGGAGAGAGAAATGTGAATGTGCTAAAATGGACGATTTCATAAGACTGAAAGAGACAATAAAAACCACCAAAAAAAGGCTTCTTTAAACTCAAAGAGAATAATCTATTTTCCATGACAGTGGTGGACAAGCAGGCTATGGAATATCCATGCTTTGGTCTCAAAAGATAGACAAATGTGCTTGAGGACACATGGTTTTTTTGGTCCAGCTCTGCTGAAAGAAACATCTTGAACTCCTTTCTCAGTCTACCTTTTCTCATAGTTTTAAAATCAGAGAAAGGTGCAAGACATGTGAGCTAATCTCTAACAAGAGGAGTTTATATCTTGTATTGTCACCTTTAAGGTGGCAGGCACAGTACAGTGCCATAGAGCCATACACAAACTCTTATAAGCACAGTAATCTCAAGCGCCTGTAAGTGACAGAGAGTGCAATTCTGACTGAGATCTCTGCCTCACCTCTTGCTCACTTAATTTAGTCATATCTGCACAGTATTTCTTTTTGCAATGGGGACATGCATCTGGCAATTAGTTCATGCCCAACTCAAGACTCCCAGTCAACAAAAAATGTGTAAAAAGTGCATAATTTTTGGAGACAGAATAGAGGGTTTCATTGCCCATGCAAATGTTCAGTTCTTTTATTAGCTCCCAGGATCTGAAAGTATCGTTAGTGACGGGATATACTGGCTAAAATATATATACATGTATTTCAATTCATTGTTTTTCAGCTTTACTTTTTCTTCTCAGACATTTTGCTAAGCAAAAGGGGACACAGGAGTTAACTACATCTTCTGGCAATGCCCCTTCCGTACATAACATATATGAAGGCTGAACCTCTTCTCATTTCAAATCATAGAAGAGTCCAGGTTGAAAGCAACCTTGAAAGATCATCTGGTCAAACCAAAATCTCACTCCGTTTGTGTGCCAGAAATTTGTCCTTTGAAGCCCCTTACTCTTGTTATATCTTTCTAAGGCAGAGTTGCCTGAGCTGAGGAGCAGCATGGAGTTGGAGGGAGAAGGAGGCCTTTCAAATGATCGCACTGTTGATGGTTTCAGATGTTATCCAGTTTATTAGACAACCAGTTTGTCTGGCTCACTTCTAAATTGACTGCTTCACATTTCCATATTACCCAGAGATTTACAGTGAGTTGTCCACAGCGATATTCCAGTCTTTTTCCATAGTGATTACAGCTAATTTTGAAGCAGTAATGCGCAAAAGTACCTTGGATTAGTCTCTTCAAAGTCCATTAGCCTGTCTTCATCAGCAGTGTTTTCATCTGCCACTGTGCTGCCTTGTGCTTTCATTTTAGTCTGTCTGAATTTCATGTGTTTCTTCATTAGGGCACAAAGCTGGAGACCAGTGGGGAATGGAATAAGCACACAAATTCCCCAAGACTGGGGACCAAACACCATTGTCTTAACTTTAAAGAAAGGCTAAGATATCACTGTAACTACTCTGGAAACAGACCTGGGTTTGTACCCCTCTGTGGGTCTGATACACGTACCCATTCTGATAAAGCCACTTCCAAATGCATGCAAAATTAGTAGAGATACACCAAATGAGGGAGCTAGCCCAGCATGTGTTACCGGCTGTTCTGAGCTTATTGTATCCTTCAGCTATCATTTTTTTGTGTTGCATTTTCCCTTTTTTTCATTCCCCTGCTTCCTTCTGCTACCATGTAAAAAGAGAGGTGTGTGTGGGTGATCCATTTTGTCATTTCTTCTCTGTCTCAATTTTTCTTTCTAACCTGCTTTCCTTCTCTGTCAGGATTTCCTCTCAGTTTTAACCTTTTGATTTCTTCCTTCTCCTATCTGCCCAAGACTGATTCAAATATATCCATGGGAAAGCAATGTGAATGAGGTTTTTGTCTGAAAACCTAAAACTGGCTTCACTGTCACTGGAGTTCTATATGTGCTGAAGAATTTCTACACCGTATGTACAGCAAAAAAGCTACATTCACATAGTCAAAAGGTGCATACATCTGGACACAAGGAGGCAAGCTTTTTGTTTCTCACAGAAGTAGCGGCCCTAACCATACATATGACAGAGGCTCAAATACTCCTTGGAAGTGCATCAGCTGACAGAAGTATTTAATCCAGAACTTCACATAACACCTGAAATGAGAAATCACACGTTTGAGTCCCTTACATCTAATGAAGTATCATTCTCTGTGATGTTTGCATCACTGCATTTTCTGACCAACAATGTCTCTCTCAAACCTTTTTCAGTGCCTGTTTTGTCTCTCTTTCTTTCATGCTTTTCTACCCATATTGTGAACACTTTTTAGCCTTTACCTTTACCTAAAGCATCTAGTTCTTTTCAACTCAGGAAGATTGAACAGTTGTGCCGTTTTGTGCTGCTCCAATACTGACATCCTCTGAGATGTTAGCACTTTGCTGTTGTTGAGCAAAAAGTGTTGAGCAGCTAAGTGTGTCTGCCAGGAGCTAGAAGAGCAAGTTTCTGAGCACAGGCATTCCTGTTCAGTAATAGTATCTAGCTCTTTTGACCATCGACCTGCAACTTTCCTCTCACTTCTCCAAGAAGTACAGGCTGAGAGCAACAGCAAAGCATCATCGACAAGTCAGGAAGCTCCTTTACTGAAGAAGCCAGCACTGGACTTAATTGGTAAACAAGGACCTATAACAGGGATTTCAGTAGGTGGCTTGGGACACTGTACTGGTAGTTAGCTTGACAGCATTTTGTTTAACCAATAGAAGTAAACATGCTCTTAAAGTTAAACACACACTGATGAGTCAAAATTAGCTAGAAATTAGAGACCAACCACAGGATGATTTGCTATTACATATATGTCTATGTTGGGACTGGTTTCTTTTCATTTGCATGTGTTTATGCACTTAAGAGCTATTCATAAGCTAATGTTCCTCCTAGATGTTTATTTTCTTAATGGAAATACAGTGTAAATTGTTGCTTTAGAAACATTGGACTTTTATCTGTCAGATACAAGGATTTTAGATCATTTTATTCCACTTTTTTTTATTATTTAAGAATAAGATTAAAGATCATCAACAAAAGGTATTTAAGTGACATCTGAATGGATTATTATAAAAGGAAACAAAGCTCCCAGTCACATTACTATTTGTTCCCAGCAAATAGCAATAACTGTTTGAATGCGTAATAAAAATATATATGTATAAAACATTGTATATAGAGCAGTACACAGCAATGAAAAATATCCCTCTGGGACTGATGCTGTTATTGCCTCGACAAAATTCAGCTCCTCTTTTCTCCACTAATTTAGCAGCACAGAAAACCAGAATCCTTCCAGTCCCATACTGTGCCTCAGAAATGCCTGTGTACACAGACTGTGTTTCTTTAATCAGTGTAAATTCACCCTGCAATTTTCTCTCCTCTCTGTTATCCCCTTGAGCAACAGCTTAAAAAATAAATAAATAAATAAAATCTTTTTAGCTGCTCCACAAGTTGAGTGCAGCCAGACATCTTCTCTAAGTCTTTAGGTAGATGAGCAACCGTGCCGACTCCACTGACTCACATATTTGTAATTATGTGCACACAGGGAATCTACATCCTTAATTTGTTTTTTGCCTCCTGTGGTGTTTAAATCATGAAGCTTTTTCGTGGTTTTTTGATGATTTAATTTTTTTTAACCAGCTTGTTGTTCTAGTTGGGTCTTGTCAAGTTTCAAGTTTCTCTTTTCCCTATTCTAGCTGGTTTTTCAGGTGCTCCAACAAAGTATAAGGCTCCCACCAGAGTCCTTAAAGAAGAAAGATTTCCAGGGTGAGTACACTGTATTAATAAATGAAACCCAACCTTTTAAAAATTACACTGTCAGAAAAAACCATTAGGCTGTAAAAGAGTTGAAGTAAACATTAGATTTTAATATCTACTGCTGCTTAGATTTTTCTGAACCAAAAATCCCCAGTGAGCACTTAAAACTTCATTACTACGCTGAAAGGTTGTGAAAGGCTATTTAAAGGTTTTCAATTTTGCTGAAGTCTAGAGGTTATTACAGCTTGAAAGAATACAAACCCTAATATTACATGGAATGAAAGGAATCAAATTTATGTTCTCATCTCCCCTGTAGCTTAATCCAGTTCTATTAGATTCAATGGAGAAAATTAAGGCAGGTTGAAACTTTTGAGAGAGCTGATGAAAAAAAAAATATTTGGTCATTGTAGAAAGCATTTCTGTCTATTACTCACACATTAAAGGATAT
Organism: Forpus xanthops; assembly: GCA_032466535.1. NCBI lineage: Eukaryota > Metazoa > Chordata > Aves > Psittaciformes > Psittacidae > Forpus > Forpus xanthops. The sequence continues at coordinate 42,514 of JASSUY010037950.1, read as the reverse complement.
TCCTATCTTGCAATCCCACAGTCACAACTTATAGTATTATCAGCTTCTTGCTCAGAAACCCATAGGCTATGACCTGTGTCAGACTCATACCTAAATGTCCAGAATTACACAAGAAAAATGAGGATATCTGACTTCATCTCAGAACTGAGGTTAGCGATAACTTGATATGCAGGCTTTCTTTATAAATATTGTAAGCTCTTTTCCTCCTTTACTTAATTTGAGAAGGAATAGTGGTTGAATCAAATATCATGGGCTATATAGTATCATACCAGACAGCCATTAATGGAAGCTGGCCAAACAGTGTAGTGCAAATTCTGATGATGAAGAACTTTTGTACTCATCTGCTGAGCAGTCTTCAGGTTGGTCAATCCCAAGAGCTAAGTGAAGAAAAACATGTGCCTGGTGTGCAGCTGTGGCTGTGGGAAGAGTTGTTCATCTCCAACCCTACTGGGATTAGGGACATCGGTAGCCCATTTCTTTTCACTTTGGTGGTCTAGCCCTCTCAGGCTCTCATAGCTGAAAGGGATAGGACCCAACTACAGAGGCTTCCCTCAAATTATATTTTCTTAGCATAAAGTAGCAATAAAATACGTCAGGTTCTGCTTAGTACCACCCATACCTGAATGTCTCTATGCTGGCATTTCTTCCTTGAGCCAACATACTACCATCTATTTTAAAACACACCTGGTGCTAATTGTTTAAATGCTTGTACATGACTATAGCTGTGTTGACATAAATCCTGGAAGAAAAAAACAAATCACAGAAAGAAAATGAACAAAGTGTATTCTACATTGAAAACCATCTTTAGGAAATATGTGCATTAAAAGAATACTCTTAGTAGAGATGAGATCCCTGTAAGAGGAAATAAAATTGCTAGACTTTTAATGGCTGAAGCATATCATAGTAGTCAGAGTGCAGTTGAGAATGGAAGAGCAAAAATTGAAGTCTTGGTGTCCTTTCTGCCTTCCTTTGCCTGATGCTTTGGTACATGGCAGGAAGCAGAGCAGCGTTTGATGCAGTTATGCAACTCACTACTCAGAGGACAGCTCTTGGGTGGTATGACAAGCCACAGCTCAGTACTCTCCATTGCTGCTCTTCCACCAATCTTTCAGTAAGACCTGTCCAGAAGATAAACACTTCCCCACCACTATCACCATTTTGTAGAGAGCTTCATACATCTGTATTACACCTTTAATGTAACACTGTTGCTCACTGTCTTGGAGATGTTCAGTTCCAGACTTCGGTATTAATTAAAAAAGGGGGAGGAGAAATACTAGAGATGTTGACAGGTCTAACACTAACAGGTCTGTGTCTTTGACTTCTCCCCTCACCTTTCCTTTACATCATCTATTAGTTTTTTAACTCCTCCAGAAATCACAAGATCCTTAATGCAACACGTGCATCAACTGCCAAGGAAGTACAAAGTGGCTGAGGGACTCACAGGACAAAGTAGCTAGAGGGGATCTCCAGAGGTCTTCTGTTCCATCATCCTACACAAAGGGGACCCAGTGAAGAAAGGTTGTTGAAGACCTTCTCAATTTAGCTTTTGAATCTCTGGCTTGGAGATAATACCTTCTCTGCAGGAATTTGGGTATAAAAGAGAATTAGTCTATATTTTTATGTAGGGGTATCTCGAGCTATGGAGACACAGAAAGGCACACTGTATTTCCTACAATTATTTCCTGTCTTGAAACCCAGAAGGTGTGCAAATAGGCAGAATGCTACTATCAACTGTGCTTAATGAGATACAGTGGTTTTAAGATGCAAATTGATCTTCAAATCTGAATTTCATTCACTTGGAAGAATTGCAACTTGCATTTAATATGTGGTCAGAAACTTTTATTGACATTTTTCTCAGAGCATTTTCTGTTACAGAAATCACTTATTCAACACATCATTTCAAAATATTCATCAACATTTCAGAATTAATACATCTTCTACATCATTCTGATACATCTTTAACATTTTTATTATGTATGTTTTCTACCCTTTGTTGGTAAGAGAGTACATCTTCATATTTTTGCCATACAGTAAGTGCTGAAGCACAGATCCTGCTCTTTATGTTTGTTTAGAGATGAGATATAGAAAGGCATTAAATTATTAAAAATTGGTGACTACAATTTTTACCATTCCTGTAAAGGTCAGTGAGTATGCTGTCAGTGGAGGAGAAGCAAATAAGTGCTCCTTTACCCAGGAAAGCAGGAGTTATTTGAATCATTCTTGCTAGGCAATTTTCATCTTCCTTTGAATTTATTATTTGTGTCAGCATCAGAGACAATAAATCAAGCACAAGTTGCTTGTCTGCATGGACACTTCTGTTGTCTCACAACACAGGAAGGTAATGAAGAGAGGGTAATGACACTGCATGGGTAATGCAGGTAAGCATGCTTGCTCAAGGAGGGTGTGAGGATAGTGTTTGTCCCAGCTCCCACCCATTCCAGTGCAAAAGGCTTTTTTGTCGGTTCCTTTGGTGCCGTGGATTCCTCTGCCTGGCACCTTCTCAGCTGTGGAGCTGAAGGTAGTATAAATAAAAAATCTAAGAAAATCTTAACCTATAAACAGCACCTGGGAATCCCACAGGAACACAAGTTTTATATTGACATATATGAAATACATGTCCCATGCTACCACACAAAGATCACATTGATTTTCAGTCTTCCGAAGTACTTGGGTCTTCACTGAAGTCATAGATTTGCTGAGCTGGATCTGAGTACCCAGTACCATGCCATTGGCAGTGGCTGCCTAAGCAGCAGCATTTCCTTAGCCTGACACTTTTTCAGGTCTCCGTTCTTTTCCTTAGAGCCCTAAGCAAGCACAAACCAAGTTATGAGCTCAATAACCTTTCAGCCCCTGGTTCTCTGAAGTAACTGTCTCTTGTAAGAATGTAATGGCTGGCAAAATCCAACTTTAAATCCAGTGGGGCTCTGAAGTATTGAGGAAAAAAGCACATAAGACATACAGACACAACACATCAAATGGAGACAAATGTGTTTTTCAGGGTTTTCTTATGCCTCTAATGGGCTGACTTTCTTTTACCAAAGGAAAATCAAAATGCACGACCTCTGCAGACACCTGGTAATAATTTGTAAGAAAGAAACCTTGTGGTTTATGCTTATATCCCCCACATTAAACTGAGTTGAAGGATACACAGGTTTCAGGCTGTTTTTCGTTTTGCTTGTGGTGTTTTCAGAATATAGTCCCAAAATATACATTTCAGAATTAACAGGGGCTATATGGCTAATAAATGCAAAATGTATCACAGCTTTAACCATGGACTGCAACAGGTAACTCCATAGTTTCCTCAGAGAAACATTTCTATAATACATCAAATACTTCTTCAAAGAGTTATAAAATGGGATGCTAACACACACATGCACAGACGGAAAGTCAAACACAGTCAGCGTTACTGGGCCAACTTTGTAGTACAAAAAAACCCATCAATACTAGCTTCACAAATACCCTTTACTGAGGACTTGGTAGTTTCTTAACCCATCCAAATACTTTGGGAAGGGAGCTGTTTCTCCCACCAGTGTTCAAACAGTGTTTTTATTAAACACAGCAAGAGGGCTGAGAATGCATCCAGGAGACTTTCAGCTCTGCTCTTGGTTTGGAGCACACATTTCATTAGCTCAGAGTGCATGTTGTCCATGCAATGCCATCACACAGGTTCCAGGGGGTGACTTTGAGGGGCCCAGCTTCAAGGGGTTAATGATATAATGATGATATATATAAGTTTATAATGCTAATGTTTAAATGGGATCTGGTTGATTAATGAGGTCTTTCATTTCCAGTCACCACAAAAATAAGGTTTTTTTATCTTACTTGCACAGTCTACAGTACTTTCAAAGACACCGGCTGCTCATTATGTATAATCAAACAGTGTTCATGAATGAAGAGTACACTGAAAATGACAAAATCCACAAGTTCTTAATGTGCAAATATTCAATGTAAAGTGAAAATTATTTAGTAAAAAACACTCTGAAATATTGTAATGACATTTGTATAATTTCACAGTGGAAAAAAGAAAAGGATGAGATCTTACTTTCTATCATTTTTTGTAATATTTTCTAAGCCCAGGATTAATTTTCAAGCAAAATGTTATTCTTCTGTTTAGACAGCTGCTGCTTTGAGACTTCAAAAAGAAATATTTAAAGAAAACTATTTACTTTGGGAGTAAGGATATAAACACTGTACGTTTAGATATTATGACATTGTTTATTAAGAAACATATTTAACACCTGATTTTTAAACTAATCATTAAATTTTCATTAAAATGCATTTTCAGTTTCTGTGCTGATGTTCAAAGGAGTCTTTTTTTCTCTGGAAACATATTGATAGTCATTGCAATAGCTGGTTTTGCGAGCTTCTGTGTTTTAGGTACTAAAATAATAACAAGGAAAAAGAAAGCATGGGAATATGATAACATCAAATTAATATGGGAATATTATCATCATCAAAAAGAGAAAGAATCTTGGAGGAGAGGAATAAGTTTCAAGGTGGGAGTCGCTCTGCAGTTTCTGGAAGCAGACGGGGAACTTAGTAGGGCAGAATATACCATGATGTCGTAGTTTGAGGCCCCCCTCAAACAGTTCTGTGCACCCCCCCCTCTTTCTTCCCCAGTCCCGGGGAAATGGGA
>JASSUY010037950.1:21814-37778 GCA_032466535.1 Forpus xanthops | reverse complement strand
AAGCTAAAAATCCAAAACACAGTGCTACACCAGCTACTGCTTAAAGAAAAATGACTGCTGTTGCTGAACCCATGACACATGACTGCCTCAGGAAGGAATCCATATCCCTTCCATTAAAGCAGTTGTCAACAATTAGCCATATGAAACTAGGTGTTTAAATGTAGGCACCTGAATTAATACTGGTTGCATATACAGTACATCTATGGTGGCCACCAGCTCAGAACATGATCCTCTAAATTATCTCCCATTTGTGATGCCCTTTCTTTAGAGACAAAGATAATAGGACGGTGAGCACAACACTCTGTGGCATGTCACATGGAGTCATAGAAGAAAACAAGGTTTTGGCCTAGGTATATCATGATTGAAGTAATGTAAGGTGCAGCCCTGAGAAAAAAATATTTGAAACCCACAAAATAATGAATTTGCTTAATTTTCCTGCCATGAAGCAATTTGTTGACGTCTGTTTCTTATCTGGGAATCAAATTTAATATTTACTTTATATACCTAGTTCTAAGGCTGTGATTCCTAGAAGATTTTCCTTACTTCACAGACACAAGAAGTACATCCACCTTGTCTGAGGCAGATCTCTACCTCTTCACCACGCTTCTGCAAAAGAAAAGAGAGGTAGGAAGAACTGTGATATGAAAACTATTTTAGTCTCTACAGGGTTTTGAAGGCCATTGAAATGTGTTCTGAGTTTCATGTAACACCATTTCTTCAAAGCAATGAAAACCTTACATTAGTATTGCTTGAGAATTTCAAGACTGGTTTTTCTGTAAATTAATTTCTCGTGCTATTTCCACTGCTTTTGGCTTGCAGTAATTTAATCAGTCTGTAATCTTCTCTCAGTTATGGTGTCACCCTATAATGTTTCCTTACACTTGAATGGAGACCCTGAGTAAATTTCCAGACTACTGAGGGGACGTATTCTAGGTTCTACTGTCCCAAACTTCACATTTCAGTGCCTGAGAAGCAGGAAATAATTAAAATAGGTCAATGTCAACTTTAAATATTCTAGTTTTCTCATTATGTGCACTGAAGATAACTTATCCTTATGGACTCATTTTAAGTTCTGTATTCTACTGATAGTTGTTGTATGTCTCAACAGAGACTGTTCTGAAAAAATGGAGATTCTTTAAATAGGAATGTGTCCTAAAGAAAAAAATAATCCTGGTTGTGCAGACCAGTTGCGCACAAAAAAAGTTTCTGGCTCTGGTTTTTATTTGTTGTTCACAGCAATTTACAATGGGTTTTTGCCATAAATCCTATCCAGAATCTATCAATCTTTCTGTCATAAAGTAAAATAATGCTTTACTACCATTGTGTGGCCCTGGTGCTTTAATATTTTTCTAATTAAGATCACTATAGAATTCATTTTTCCTCTACTTCCTCCTCCACTTCCCACTCCCAATTTTCTCTCAGAATAAGAAGGCGACTGTTTCTGTCTACTACCAACATAAATCAATTCATAGCAAATAGCCTAGTCTGATATCTATTAACTTGTCACCAGGAATAAAATTTATTTAAAAGTTAAGAAGTGTTTTGCAGTATAAAATGTTATCCAGTGCTGCAGTAAATAGTATATGCTTCCTTAATAAAACACTTTTTCAGGCACCAGTTTTAGAAATAAAATCTACCATTACTGTAAGACTGAATGAAATTCATATACCATGAACGCCTTTAGTGATTAGTGTCTCAAGAGTAGCACTTACTGTTCTGGATAGGTTGTCTTGTATTATGTCAACAGGATTTTCCAGCATTTTATTGTCTCTTCCTTTTTCCTTGTTTTCTCAAATCAGCAGGTAGATCGCCTCTTTTAGACAGGAACCTAAGGAAAATGCAAAGCAGATTGACACTCCAAATGATTTTCTGATATAAAGCATGACATGGAGCTCAGCTAATTTAATTTTTATTTTCTATAGTTTTTTAAGGTAATTTGACTTTAGTTGCATAAATATGAATGCATTTGTTAATCAACTCTGGCATGCTCAAAACGGTGTAAGAGATCTCATATTTTTTAAGCAGACTTGAAAAACTCTTTTTGGATAAAATCACTTTACTTGATAGATGTATAAAATAAAGTAGGGTAAAATACACATACAGCAATTGTTTGTCTAGTCACATCACTTGTGTTTTTCTGTTTTCCTCTGTTTATTAATATCTAATGAGAAAGCAGAGAAACATACAGAAATCCAGGAAAAAAAAAGACAAATTACAATAAACCAGTATTTCAGAAGAGAGATTACATGCAAAAAGGAAGTAAAGAATTCGTCTCCAAAGACTTACATGAATCTTTTTAAAGGTAACAAGCATAAATAAAATAGGTGGTATTGCATGTTGAAGTTCTCTTTAAAATCCCATTCATTTGTAAAGGAGAAAACATTGCTGTATTTTTTGAGTTCCGTGCACCATCCTGTGTTAACTTCCCCTCAGAGGTATGTTGGATAGGTCATTTAACATTTTTGCATAAAATGGAATGTTTTAGAGTTCCCTTATCTAAGTATGATTCATTTACCCACTAAAATTGCTATTGAAACCCATTTTGCATCATTAGATGGTATTACTAAATCATTCAGCATGCTCAGAAACACAGCCCTGGGAAAACATATGCTCATGTGAAGAGCTTTTGATAAGCTGTTATAAAGAGAGTTCCAGTACATAAACCCGTAACTTCACCTATAAAATGAAATATGCAACAAGTTGGCCAAATCTTGATTATAAGTCTGATAGCCACATTTGATTTGTTTTGCCACATGGTAATTATGCCATCTGTGAATGACCCCCTGTAAACTCCTCTGGAGTCTTCGGTACATGACGAGAAAGAGCTATTTTTATGGTTTTCTTTCATTTAATGTTTAGGGTTTGCTTCAGACAATCCCAGTTCATTATTTCTGGCCTGGCGCAGGAATAAGGAGATCTCAGGCTTTACTCACAGCCCTCTGGCCTGCCCTCTGCCCAGCACCATAACACATCTCTGGGATGAGGGGACACTTCCTGAGGCTCTGTGGGGACCAGACTGGAAGTCTGCCTACAACTGGAGAATTTCCCTAATAACAGAGTGTGCTGGCTACATGTCTTTCATGCTTGTAACAGTCAAGGCAAGAACCACCTTTTTCTTTTTCACCATAGTCAAGCAAGGCAAGAATCACCATAAAACATTTTTACAAGCAACCAGTTGCCACAGGGTTATCATTTTTCCTTGAAAATCAACAGCAACCACCTTGATTCTCTGCTGGAAAAAGATAGAGGTGAGCCAAAGGTATGCCTATATGCTCCTTTGACTGTATGATCAAAGCTCTTTAAAATACAGTATGGGCTCCTTTCCAGAAATCCAGTTAGTGAATTGGCATCATTTCTACTTTGCAGGTTTTTGCATGTTAAATCAAAAGACAAAGCATTTCCATGATACTGCTTGGACCAAAGTAGTAGTGCAGTATTTGGAGGAAGATGTACTCCAGTCAGTCACTGATCCATCCAGCATTCTTTCCAGGGGCTTGATCCTGGCCAGGAATAGTTATGTCCCTACTGCTTCTCTTATGTCCATGTGATCAGGTAGTCTGGAGAAACTTGATCCAGCTGAAAAATAAACTCTGAAAAAAGTAAGGAAGAGCATTTACTTTCTAGACTGTTTCACTGCCTGCCTGGAAAGAAGCTGTGCCAGCATGGGACTGTGGAATGAGGAGAGACACATTAAACACAAGGCAAGAGCCAGGAGCAGGAACAGCTAGCGCTTGCACTGGCATGGCCACAAGAAAGCTGTGCAGCACGCCGTGCCCACATCACCCTGCTTTTTGCCTATTCAATTTGCTTCATCCTCACACTAACTGAAGTTCTGTCTCCTTCCTTGTATTTCTCAGCAAACAGTTTCTCATGTACAGGCTGAAGCACCACTTACCAGTAACCTCTATTGTTCTGAGCATAGAGAGAAATGTCAGCATTTGCTCAGGCTAGTCAGCAGAAATAGCTGTCCTTTCTTTTGGCCAATGGCATCAAGGAGGCCATAACTGCTGACAAACATTTTTTCACTGACTGGATCTACCAGGAAAACAAATCTCTCACAAAACACAGTCAAATATAGCAAGCCCACTGTTTGCCTTCCTTCTGATAGACAGTCACAAGGACATTTGGAAATTAATCTGATTGATCATCAAGTGTCTTTCTGACACAGGGTAAAGACCAGTCTCGCTAGCAGGTAACACACATAGGTTCTCATTGAAGTGCCCTTACAGAGGTAACAGAGGGAAGGTATTGAAGCCTTCAGTGAGGCAGTATTTCTAGAAGCCCTTTCCCTTGTGATACATGTGGGAGCTTACATGGCTTGATTCCTTCTATGTTGACAATGGAATCCTTTCAGCAACACCTTGCAAGGCAAGTTGCATGCCCAAAGCAGAAATCTAGCAGGCCACTAATCATAAATATAGAAATATTACTGCCACAGAGAGCTAATTTCAAACAGCCGTAAGCAGTAAGAAAATGCTCATAAAGAACCAGTGCCTCCACAACCCAATTCACAGGCAGACTGGGGAAGGAAAGAGGACTTGAAGTGGATACCTCAGATGAGCAAGTTGCTGCCAAACACTTCTGAAGGCTAAGACGACACTTCATGTGTCCCTTTGGTCCCTGCAGCACCAAAGCAAGACAGAGAAAACCTACAGCTAATGAAAAGTAGTACAGCATTGTTCTACCTAACCTGTGAGTCATCGAAACAACCTTATTGCCTGGTAAGGATGCCTCCTAGACAAAGCCGATGACGGTATGCACACTGTGTGTGCTGGAGACTATCATGTCTTAGTACAGGCACCCAAAGAAATGAAAGGTTTTTAAAAAATATTGAAATGCCACCACTGTACAAACCTCCACAAAGCAAGCTGGAAGATTTTCTCCTTTCCAAATAGCACAACAGACTCACCTGGTACAGCAGCTTAGGTGTTATTTTTGCATCATATCACTCAAAACTACTGCTTCTCACTGCAGAGAGGGGTGCTGGGCAGTAGAATGAAAGTGAAACAGCAATGCTGTGTCTGAGGAGTCATTTTAAAAGCTTCATGAATTTAGTGTAGCTCCAAAGAGGAAGGGAGTGCTGCTAGCTGACAAGATGCTCTCAGCCATAAATTAAAGCCTGTTTACTTAGGGATCATATTTTGATGCAAGGAAAGAAAATTATTTTTAGAGAGATTTCACCTTTATTGCCATTGAATGAAATTAGTGTTAGCTGAATGGCTCACTTGGAAACTTAAAAAGCAAAGCATCTTAATGTGCCAATTACAAGCATAAGGTCTGGAATGGCTCTCACCAGCAAGCAGCAGCTACTGGTCCTTGTGAAGTGACTCTGCAATGCCCTCTCTCTCTCCTTCCTGCTGTTGAATTTGCTGGCTTGTGATTCTTCCAAACAGCTCATTTTACTGCAGATGGAAGCAAGCACAGTTAAAGCACTGTTCAGGCTGGCTAAAGCTATCCATGTTCATGGAGGCACGGCTACAACCCCAAATCTGCCCCTTTGAGCGAAATAGTTATACAGTATTTATTCTGAGCTGTTTGCCCAGTTTTAGAGTATATGTTTTGATGAGCTGGAGAGACACCTTTGCCCCATGACACCATTCGGTTCAGGGACAGCTTTGATCTTTTTATGCCTTCCATCCAGCAAAAGGAATTTGCAAAGAATAACCTTCAAGGAAGCTGGCTTTCAGCCATGTGCGGGAGAAAGTAAATGTTACATGTCAGTTGAGAATTTTCTAGAGAATTTAGGGGTGCAACTTTGTTTTAAAAGAAAGAAGATTTGGGAGAATTGAATTTTTTCTGTCATGTTTCAATTTCAAATGTGCAAAATGAAAATTAAACAGATTGGCTTAGATTGGATTGATCCATGCAGAACTAATTTAGTTTGCTAAATACAATTAAAATATCTTGTCTCAGGGCAGTTCAACATTAATCTTTCCTTGAGCTGCCACAGTGCTTCACAGGGGCTACAGTTTATTCTCTTCAGAGAGACAGATACCTGACAGACCAATACATTATGGTCCGCACAGATTTTAAATGAGACTGGCTGAAATAAAGCCATTGCTTTACTGAATTTCATTTTGATAGCTTACCTTTGGTTAAACCCAAAAATGCAGGGGAGGTTTGGATGAGAACTTAAAAATCCACCTGCCTGGAAAGCTAAAAATTTGTGTCAGGGTCTGCAAAGTGCAAAAGTGGATTGTACCCAGCCCTCCAGGGGTAAACCTCCTGGCTCTTTGGAAATGAAGGCTTCTGTGGGTAAGTTTTCATAACCAGGACAGTAATGCATAAACAACAGCTCACATCCCTCAAGGTGGACCAAGAAAACAAGCTCAAGGTCAGTCACCCAGACTTTTACATTGCAGTACTTCTCTGCAGAAATCATCCCCCATGATTTTGTGTGATTTTATTGCTCTAAAAGCTCTCTGAACTGTGCTGTTCAAGAATAAAGGCAACAGCTCTCCCTTCCAAACATCTTTGCACAGCTGGATACCTTGTCATTGAACACTTTCCTCTCTTTTCTTTTTTTTATCATTCCAACATAGTTTCAAAATTGATCTCTTTTCTTTCAATAAGCTCAGGACTTTTAAGGGTTCAGCTGTAGATGTAACAACTAGTTTTCACCACTGAAAATGCAAGGGTGGAACAGTACACACTTACAAGCAGAGCTTCAACATTTTATTTTCACAGAAAGGCTACTTTTTTCTAGGACACTAATGAGGAGAAGCCTTGTACAGGAGAGAAAAAAATAAAAAAGCTATGACACACACAGATGGCAAAGAAACTGCTGAAGAGTTTCACCCTTTACTGAAGGCATAGTAACACCAGGCTGTGTTTATCCCACACTGCTAGCTGAGCTGAGTCAGGCTGCTCCAGTCACTCCTACTGGAGTTCTCTTTTCTGGGGAGACCAGCAGGGCAAGTCACACGGGGGAGTCTGCTGACACTGGGTACTGGGAGCTGAAAACTTCCAATTGAACTTAAAATCGATCTTCTGTAATAGGACTTTAAAAACACTTGAGTGGGGGGCATTACAATTTTACAGAAGTCTTCATTGGTTAAGTGGTAGTTTCATTATTCTAGTGATAGCTGTGAATCGGTATTTGCACACACACACACACACACTCACCCCAGCACCTATAGTTCTCCAGATAAGAAGATTAGAGATAAACAATTGCCTTGTTTTCACTTCAGCTATACCACAAGTGAAGACAAATACTTAATGTGACAAATCCCTGAGCAGTGAAGTCAGTGGAGGGCGCTGATTTACACCAGCTGAAGACTGAGAGTAGAGCACTTACTTTCTCTTTTCTTGAGGGAGAGTATTCCTTACTTCTTTCCCAGGAGTTTTCCTGTAGGATATATGGAGTTAAAAATGAACTAGTTATACAGAATATTTCACAAATATTTTATTTAATTGGCAATACACATTGAATATAATAAATACCACATGGCAGGCTAGAGGGAATTACACTAGAGGTAATTAAGGGTTCAGCATGAATCAAGAAATAGCCTTTTCCTTGCCTAACATGTCTCCTTACTAGCATTTCACTTCAGGTTTCTTTTCTCACTTTCACAATGCAGTAACTTCCTAAATTTATTGAGAGACTGTATACTAGAATTGAGGTAAAGATTAAAATTAGTATTTTATTTATGAGTTTGCGTCCCAGTTTCAAAAGAAATTTATCCTATATGCCCTTAAGTATCATCAAAAGTCAGTCATAACATTTAAGTGCTCCTTGTGTTTAAAAGTAGACTTAGATGAATGCTCCATCGCTCGTGGTGTTCAAGGCCGGGTTGGACATAGCCTTGGGTGGCATGATTTAGTGGAAGGTGTCCCTGCCCATGGCAGGGGGGTTGGAACTAGATGATCTTAAGACCCTTTCCAACCCTAACTATTCTATGATCCTACAATTCTATGTATCTGAATACCTTATCATACTTATAATAGTTCAATATTAATGTCAGCATTGAACAAAGTATTATGTTAACATCATTGTCGTATTATTTTTAAAGCTTTGTCTGATCACAGCTTAAAGTTGTGTGCACATTCAACTTCATCCATCCTTGTGATACAAAGTGTTATTTAAAAAGAACATATTACTAAATCTATTTGATTCAGAGCAGCCGTGCAGAGAAGCACTTGGTGGTGTTGGTCAATAAGAAAATGAACATGAGCCGGTAGTGTGCACTTGCAGCCCAGGAAACCAACTGTATCCTGGGCTGCATCAAAAGGAGTTTGAGCAGCAGATCGAGGGAGGCGATCCTGTCCCTCTGCTCTTGTGAGACCTCACTTGGATTATTGTGTACAGTTCTGGTGTCCTCAACATAAGAAGAACATGAAACTGTTGGAACAAGTTCAGAGGAGGGCCACAAGGATGATCAGGGGACTGGAGCACCTCCTGTATGAAGACAGGATGAGAGAGCTGGGGCTGTTCAACCTGGAGAAGAGAAAGCTGCATAGAGACCTCACAGCAGCCTTCCAGTATCTGAAGGGGGCCTGCAAGGATGCTGGGGAGGGACACTTCATTAGATAATGTAGTGAGAGGACAAGGGGTAACGGTTTCAAACTTAAACAGGGGAAGTTCAGGTTATATATAAGGAAGAAGTTCTTTACTGTGAGAGTAGTGAAGCACTGGAATGCGTTGCCCAGGGAAGTTGTGAATGCTCCATCCCTGGCAGTGTTCAAGGTTGGGCTGAACAGAGCCTTGGGTGGCATGATTTAGTGTGAGGTGTCCCTGCCCATGGCAGGGTGGTTGGAACTAGATGATCTTGAGGTCCATTCCAACCCTAACTATTGTATGATTCCATGATTTTATGATTCTCCTGTCATTCTCATTTAATGTAATCACAAACAGAAATAATTTTATCAACATCAAAATTAAAAAATATAGCAAAGAATAATGACAAATTTGAAGGATACCACTTTTAGAGACATAAATTTCAAATTTTGACTGTCCATTTTTGACTGTAAATGTATTCTGTATTTTAAGTACTAGCATCTGTGGGCTTCTTCTCATGGAAAAAGCACTGTGCTATAAATTATGCTTTTCCAAAGGAATATATTGACAGACAGCACAGTGGGCGTGAGTTTGATTTCTCTTGTGTAAATGCTGCAGTTTATCCTGCTATGATTGAGATCTGTGTGCCGATATTCTCTACTTCTAAATTTATTTCACCGTCTTCTCTGCATTATCCCTTTTTCAAGCCTGCTCTAGTTTACCTTTTAATTATTTTTAACAATATTTAAGCTGGAGAAATGGGAGCTTTTGCTCTCTCTGTACCCAGAGCTGCAGAAATTCCTCCTGCCCAGGCTTGAGAAACCAGGAATGCCAGAAACCAGATGTTACACCAAGGGGAAAAGGACACGATCTGTGTTCTTTTGACGTATCACCTCAGGTCCCATCTGATACAAAAGGGTCATACTAGTAGGATTAGCTGTTGGTTTAAATGCTACCTCCCAATCAAGAGATGTGCATGCAGAGGTCCAGACTAAGTTTTCCACTTGTGCTGAGGAAATATAAAAGATGAGCACCTGAGAATGATGGGATTTTTCCTCTGATTGGTTTAAAAGCTGTGGATATTACATGCATGAGTGCCCTGTCCCTGTCCTGCTCCACACCCTTCACCACCCTTTTCAGATTCTTAAATGAGGCCCTTGAAATCACATAGGTTAAGGAAAAAATGTCATATTTCATAATAAATTTGAAACATCTTTCCCAATCTGTCAACTCAAGCTGGAGTGAGCTGGAGAGGAGACAGGGAGTTGTGTTGTGCTAGCTATGCTCTGTACTTCAGGGAAAAGAGAAGATAGCAAATTTGGGTGCTCTGTGATGTCCTGGGTAAAAATGAAATATTAGAATTTTTTTTAAATTTTTGCTGAGACTACAACTAAGAAAACAAAATAAAAAAATAAAAAGGCAAAAAAAAAACCAACCTCCAAAACAACAGAAAAAGCAACTCATAAGAAAGTGCCACAAGGGAATGAGACAAAGTGTGAGAAAAGGTGTCAGAAACCTGCATTCATGTCTCTGTTCTACATCAATCTGTGAATGAGACAGATTCCAGCTTTCTTCCAGTATCCAATATTCCCTCAATCAAAGGGAAAGTCTGAATACAAATATCATTGACTAGGATGTAGGAGACCCCATCCTAATCTTTGACCAAACAAAAGCAAGCTGAATGGGTACATAGCCGATGCAGGCTATGAATCTTTTTAAACACAGAGATCACCTTTGCAGAAGAAAATCCCTGACCTACTGGAAGTTCAGGGAATGTGAACTACCTTTTTAGCATCTGCTTCCTCATTTACCAGCCATTGCTGGAGACAGACTATTGGATTTGAGGTATCTTTGGTCTCACCCAATGTGTTCTTAGAAGGTCAGGGTTGGACTGTAAGCTCCAACTTGGATCTGAGAAAAATGTCTTTTAAAAAATGTAATAAATTTAATTGGTAAATCTTGCCTAGTCATAAAAAATAATCCTATTTCATCAAATCTGTGTTTTACAATAAAAAAAAAGTTCTTTATGAAAAACTCATGACCAGATATAATGTCCACATTTTTGTCTGCTGGGGGAGCTTGGAGGTCTCCTTAAGGGGGGTTGTCCTAGACTTTTCTCAACCCTGCTAAATTCTTATTTTCTTACTTAGATATAGCATCTTTTTTTCACAGTCAGGGCAGCCTGGGGGAAAGGAGTGTAAGGAAAAGTGGAGACCACTGGGTTTTCTGCCTGAAGTGCATCTTGCATAAGATCATTGAAAACAGCTGTGCTAACAGCAGGTGACCCCCAGCAACACTGAAAACAGCACCTGGGAAGTGGTGGCCATGACAAGGTGCCTTCCATGTACCCCTAGCCAGTCGAAGAATTCCTCAGGATACAGCACTTTATGGAGCAGTCTCCAAAGGACTGCAAGCTGAATGCAGGGAGCAAAGACCTGGCTGACTGCTACCCAAGTTACATTATGAAATATTTTGTGGATCTTGTGATAATAATAATAATAAAAAAAAATGGTTGGACTGATACCAGAAATATTTTGTTCCCAACATTTTTATTGCTGAGGAAAGTATGCATGACCACATCCATCATCTGCCTGGCCCCTCCAGTGCTGTATACTGCCTTGAACATCAGAGGATGCTGAGCCAGGGTCAGGAAACTTGCACCACAGAAACGCTCCTACATGCTAAAGCACAATTTGTTGCTGATATATAAGATTACTTTTATGCATACGTTTTGTCCACAGCTGAAGTAAAACAGCTGGAAACCTAATCTGCTAAGTAAGGTTACCAGGTAAAACATTTGTATTTTTAATTCATGACTATAGAAGCAATGTGAAGTGAATGAGCTACAGCATGAAGCATTTTACTTCTGTTGCATGCAAGAAATCAAAAGGTTGGGTGCTGTGAAGGTTCATAACAGGCTTAGGAAGAGGTCCTCTGTAATCAGAGAAAGATGACCAGGGTATACTACCAGCACATTAAGCTGCATCTTCAAAGGACAAACTTATTTACTGAACTTAGTTCTATGTTATCATTTACAAGCAATGCAAAAAAGTAATATGCTTCATATAGATTAATCCTTGTAATTCTACACTGCTTACTCACAGAGATAACTCTCACTCACTTTGTCTTATTATTATTTAAACAGACATGCCTTTCCTGAAGTCATCAACAGAGGTCATCACACAAATGCCCTTGTGGAATATTCATTAATCAAACAACTAATTTGAAATGGATCTTCAAAGCATTATTCATTCCTCATCATTCTTCATACATCAATTTAAATGCTTTATGTGTATAATGATTAGGCTGATGTTTAATTAATTGTGAAAATGTGAATTAAAGGTAAATTACAAGACAAATTATTCCACAACACACAAAAAACCCTTAATTCTCTACTGTTCAGTTTTGAAATCTCAGCAAGTTTCCATAAACACCTCTGTCAGCTTTGTACTGTGAGATTATAGCATGTCAGTTGGCTCTACTTTTTAATCAAGGTTATAGTATCAGTGCCACTAATTTACTTCTTCCAGTGTCAGAATAAACAAAGGTTAATGCAAATACACATGACGTATTTGTAATTAAGAATAAATAGGATATTTATTGAGAGGCAATTTGGAGGGCCCAAGACAGAGGGAGATACACTAGGGACGTTCTACTTCAGCTTGAGAATTTATGTAATCTCATAAAGCCCTTGGATCAAATAATTAATTTCATCAAATTAATCATTACCAAAGATCACCAAAGACAATCCACCCCCTATGGAGTGAAAAACAAATGCACACTACATGACATACATGTCTCATATGCGGCAAGTCAGTTTGGTTTATGACAGAGTAGCGTCCAAATTGCAGCATGTTAGCTACATATGCCCTAGTTACAAACCAGTGGCTGTGTGTTTCAACTGGATAAACCATTTATGTTCCTTCCTACAGATTTTCACACATTGTTGCTCTTGCAGAATGGATACTGCTTCTAAATGCCAAGAAGGTATTTCATAAATGGATGGCTGATCTCTGCTGCCCAAAGTACTTTAGTATGCCTTCTGATGGAAAGTAAGAAAACAGTAAGCTTATTTACTAAAAGAACTTCCCAAATTTATGCATGGAAAAGAGTCAAATACTTTTATATAACAAGAATTAGAACAACTTAAAAATTTCTATTTCAGTACAGTTGAAATACAAAAATATATGCATATAAATGTAGCCAAAGCGTCTATATATGACCAAAAAGGTCCACGCCATGATGCATGATTAAATAATAGTTATGGTAGGTAAGAATCACAACTAATTTTTATTACGAAAAAAAGTATAATTTTGAAACAAATGTGTTTTCAGCTGTTTATTTAGTGGAAGTATCACAAAAAAAGGCCACTCAGATTAAACTATTTTCTTCTGCTTACAAAATGAGTATGACAAAAGAGGTGCAAAAGGCATATTGAATTCAACCAATATCAGAACAGGGAACGCATTTTACAGGACAGGGTGACAGCAATTGGTCCCAGTGTGGCAGGGCAGAAAGCACAGACATTTGTTTGCACTCTCCTGAGTTTTACGTGCATACAGTTCATGCAAGCTCCAGGGAAAGGACATAAAACCATATCCTTTAGGCTTATGCATATATAATATTGTACCAAAGTATGAATTAAGGTTCATTCAGATATGTGCATAAGTGTTTTGTATGATAAGGCTATCTTATTGGATGGAAGATGCCTGAAAGATAAGCAGTAAGAATTGAATAGAGCTGCTTGGAATGAGGGAGTTTTAATTTTTTTCTTTTCAAAAGCCTGCATGAGCTAGTCTGAGTCATCTTCTTATTTGTATGTCTCAATAATGAGATATGTTGAACATCTACACTTCTCACTGACTCAGAATTAGTTGCAGATCTGGTAATAGACCAATTCTCTTAGATTCATTTTCTGCAACAAAAGAAAAAACACCAACTTTTGAAAAACATTGTTATTTCAACAGCAAATCCTTGAGTGCACAGACGCAGGCCACAGAAGCAATATGAATATTAAAGATGTTGACTATTAGTCAAGATGAAATTTTAGATCAAATTAACGTCAAAATTCATTGCAGAAAAAGCCAAATAGTCAAGCTGCATTTCATTAATTTTCCTCTTTGGAGAAAGTTCAGTAGGGGTTTTCAGATGAACCAAGAGTTTTCAATTTGCTCAGCTGTCTTGAATAATAACTACCTTTTTTTCCCTTTTTTTTTTTTTATTTTTTTCCTCTAGCTAGGATAATAGCTTTATGGTCTACAAGCCACACTTGCTAAGAAGCAATGTCCAAATTCCACTTCAGCACATCACAGCCCTTAGCAACTGATAAAGCAACATTTATAAACCTGGTCTCATCCAAGTCAAAGCAGATATCATTCAGAAGACGTAAAACACAGCAAAAGAGATTGAAGCAATTTATTCATAAAATGCCTAGGGGGCATAGACAAAAAGGTCTCAAACCTGTGGTAAATAGTATGCCACAATATATTTAACAAATGTTAATCCAAACCACAGAAAACTATACAGGGAAAGGTTCAGAATATGTTTGCTAACTGGGAAGTTACTGAACACTTGGTTTATATGTAATTAATTCCTCCTTTCTGGAGTAGCAGGTTTTTGCTTACATTAAGATTGTTAAAATTCTAAAAAACTACAGGTCATGATATAGAAGTTTCCATGAAAATGCCCCTGTGGATTGTCAGTCACTAATGAAGGAACTGTTTCTTATATGGTAGTAAGCTTCCAGAAGTTATTCAGAAACAAGAACTATAACAATAAAATATGAGCAAAAGAAAATTGATTTAGCATCAGAGAAAACCTCAGGTGCTATATCATCCAAGCTCTTGAAGTTAATAATTGAAAAATAAAGGGAAATACTGTACAGAATTCTGTATTCAATTCTGTAGTATCAAACTATTCTGTAAAGAGCCAACACAACAGCAATCCTATGCTTGTTCTTGAAAGGTCATTCCCTTGTCTGGTATTGCTGTTAGAATCAGCATTTGCAAGGAGTCAGATGGAATTTTCCAGCCCCCTATTCCATAGCATTACTGACTCTCTGTAATGTCATAAGCAATTTTATTCTACCCTTCATGCTTAGATAAGCCAAGTATGAGAAGAACTGGTTTTGAACCTCATGGACACCTCTTACAGTGCATCCGTCTTGTCCTGCTGCCTGCTGCGTATTACAGCTGATTTACCCCCTACCATGCTGTTGCCAGCCTGCAACCCATTTTCCAGGAGTTTAGATATATCACATTTCAGTGTCCCATGATTAATTTTATAGGATATATACTTACAGGATATATGTTTTCACTGTTAGCTGCTTTTACTAAGAGAACTCCACATAGTTTCCACTAGGTTTCCATTTTTGCAAACAGCTGAATAATGTTAGAAAATTTCTGCAGGCATTTAGTTGGGGTTTGGCTGATATATCCTACTATGCTAGCAAAAACTTGAAAGCTTTCAGTCCAAATGCTTAGAGAGGAATGATGTATGTGAACAAACCCTAAGCTTTGTGTCAGAGGAAACATCTGTGAGTCTACCTTTGGTTATTGCAAAGCCCTGTGCAAAGTCCATTAAAGCTCTGCTCATGTTCTCTCTCTTAAATACTTTAGTTCTGACTTTCCTTATTGCTCCTTTCATTTTGCTCTGTTATTTCCACTGACTGTTTCAGAAACAAAAAAAAAACCAACCAAACAAAAACTAACCAACCAAACAAAAAAACCCAAAACAAAACACCACGCACATACAAAAAAAAGGCCCATACCAAAAATGAACAATCAACAAATGCAGAAGCCATACAGTCTCATTAAGCCTGGATACAAAGTTCATCATATGCAATGATGAGGACTGTGCAGGAATGTCGTTCTTTAAATGCAAGCAAGATGCTTCAAAATCCCAGCCATACTTCTGCCTGGCTCCCAGGAGATCCTCCTGTAACTTGTCATATTCACATTAATTAATTCAGGGCTTGGTTTTTTTGTCTTTGACTCTTTTCTTCTTTCTTTTTTTCTTTCTTTAAGGAAAGGCTACTGGATGGTAACAATGAAAAGGGCAAAAGTCACATACACAGAGTCTTCTGAAAGGTCAAGCCATTAAGAATTTGCTTATAACTTTCGCTGTGTATGCACTTCTGTTACTGATACCCAAAAGCTGAGTCCCAAATACAAGCAGGATAGTCAGCTCTCCCAGTACTGGCGGACTCAGCATCAGCCTCCATTCGTCTGCTCTGTGTAACTTGTCTCCACTCAGGGTTCTCACTGAAATTACCTCTAGTGTTCACTGTCACATCCCTTCCATACTATATTGTCATGGGTTCAGCACAGCAGTCATTTTTTTCTTTTTCTTAGTGGCTGATGCAGCACTGTGTTTTTGATTTTGGGCTTGAGAACAGCGCTGATAACACCAGTGTTTATAGTTATGGCTTAGAATGTTTAGGCTGGCAGAGGACTTTCTGAGTTTCAT
>JASSUY010037950.1:5704-21714 GCA_032466535.1 Forpus xanthops | reverse complement strand
CGGGGCGGCGGCCGGCGGGCGCGGAGCTGTGCGGAGCCGGGCGCGGAAGGGAGCGCAGGTGTGCGCGGAAGCGGCGGTTCGGTTCGGTTCGGTTCGGGTGCGGGGCTATGCAGCATGGCCGAGCCGCCCGGCGCCCCGCACCGCACCACCGGCTCCACCTTGCTGCACCCGCTGAGCGCGCTGCTGGGCATCCCGCTGGACCAGGTGAGGCTGTTTGCAGCGCCGAGCGGTGCCGGGGAGCAGCGGGGCGGATGTCACTCCTCGCGTCTGCAAAAAGAGCTCTGGGGCAGCCCGAAGGCGCTATCCCCCGAGGAAGACCCCGGGGTAGGACCGTGTTCCGGCGGCGAATGGCTCACGGAGGAGCCAGGTGGGGGGTCAGGCTGGGGTGAGCAGTGCAGCCACGCTGGGCGGGCTGCTCGCTGTTGCACTGAGAGCTCTTTATTTTCCCTGGCAATGCTTTCCTCTTTCCGTGCTCTTACGAGAAGTCGCTACTGCTGGATACTATTAAGAGACGGCGTTGAGTGAGTTGTGGCTAAGTTTGAAGGGTTTAAATTGTCACTATGCTTGTCCTTCTCTGGGGTACCCGAGTGGGTGTATGGGGTCTGGTAGGGCATAGTCAGCTTCAGACTGCAGACTTGTGAAGGAGGCACAGAAGTCTCAGCCTAGTGCAGGTGCTTGATGAAATTGCAAAGTGTCTGCATGGAAGTAAGCAAAACATGGGTGGGTGGGCAAGCAAGTTTGCATGAAGTGCTTAATAGGACAATATATGTTTGGCTGTGGTGTTGTCAGGCTGTCTGTAGTCTTCTTGTTAAGCTGATCCCACACAGGCAGAAAACGTTGCTCTGTCATCACCACCTTTCATTGTGTCTCTAGCTGGCATGCACCTGCTGCCTTCTTGCATTCTTTCACCAAGGAGGAAGTTGAGTATGGAAGTTCATGCTGACCAGAAAAACGAACTACTGAGAGGTTGAGCTGTCCTATAAGGAGCCAGGGCAGCTGAGACGTGCTGGTAAAAGCCAACAGAAGGTTGAGATTTAACTGCTTTCCCCTGTTTGCAGAGTGGTTGGTGCTGTGTGTCAGTTTCTGCTACTGTTTGTTTTTGAAGTTGAGTAAGATATATATCATTTCCTAGATTAAACCCTACATCTAACTGTGCCAGTTGTTTCTTTCAAACAGATTTTGATGCTAAAAAGAGGTCTATGGCTCAGGGCTAAACCAGTCAAATAGTAAAGGCCTATAATTATTTATAAGCTATTAATTTAGAAAATATATGATTAGTGGTAGCTTCTTTTTTTGAGGTATTCCATGCTATGGTTGATGAATACAGGAGCACTAAACAAACCAGGAATAGCAAACGTTTTCTGTTCCAGCTTGTTTGTGATGCCATGATGTACATACAGTGTTAGGCTACCTGGGACACCAGACTTAAGATATGATGACTTGGCCCCCTTGCTCGGATTTGTTACAGAACTGCAGCACAACTGTGCTGAAATGCAGCTTTCCTCACCTGGAAATCCCCTTCCCCACTGACCCCTGCTTAATTATCCCTGTGAGAGTACGTTATCAATAATTTTAAAAGGTCTTCTCCCTTCCTCTTGCCCCACTATAATATTCTGGATCATACCAAGCATCAGGGATTCCTGCTGCCCTGAAGTGGGAAATACCCATAATGCCGTGTGCAAGTGTTGTGTCACTGCTGTCTCCTCAAGTGATAGGAGTATCAACCCTGACCTGTAGTGCTAACACCCTTGGAAACACAATAAAACCACTTTCACAGAGCTCTATTGCCAGGTGGGTGGTTACTTTGCTCATTTGAATGAGACAGGGCTTTTGCTGAGGGGCAAAAGTTCTCTCACTCCTCTGCATATGAAAGTCTAATTTGCTTGATATGAATCCCACATAGGGCAGGGACTGGTTTTGAAT
This sequence comes from Forpus xanthops, assembly GCA_032466535.1. NCBI lineage: Eukaryota > Metazoa > Chordata > Aves > Psittaciformes > Psittacidae > Forpus > Forpus xanthops. Next base: position 19,791 of record JASSUY010037950.1, on the reverse strand, counting down.
GAGTTCCTCATTTCAATGCCAGCAGGTTCTCTGTGCTTTCCACTCAATGGCTACGCTGTGGAGGGGGAGGTAATCTCTGGTTTGTCACTGTACATCATTGTCCTTGTGCTTGGCCTGTTGTATGGCAACAGCCCTCCGGTCCGTCGAGAAGTCGCCAGAGAGAGAGGCAATGATGCACAGGTGGAGTTTAGACCCTCTAGGTCATTGTGGTATGTGAAAGCTGTTTGTGTCTGCCTTCTATGGTAAGTGCAGAGAGGACTTGTCTCTTCTTTCTAGAGATGGTTTTCCATGAGGTCTGAGACATGAGGGGGATTTCAGTCTATGAGAAGGATGAGAAAAGATGTTGAGCTCAATGTCTGAAAAATGAAATTCGTGATCATTACCCTTCCATAGCAGGGGCAGAAAAGCTAAAGTGATGGTCTTGGAAGATGTTTTGCCATCTAATAACCAGCTATTCTCTCACTCTTTATGTAAAGCATGGATCATATGAAAATGTCATTTTTCACATTGGTGGCTTTCATCATTTCAAAAATTCACAACTTAGGTTTAAAAGCAGAGCAGAATTACAAGAGGGTGCAATTCCTATCTATGTTATGTACCTGGCAGACCGTTCACGTTTTATTTAGTAGATGGTGTACTGCATGAAAATATAGCAATATTTTCTCCTTTAGATGTTCAAATAATTGTCATTCCAGTGTATATTTGCATGTCTCTTTAACTGATGATTTATCTTTGAACTTAGCATTGAAATACTTTTATTTTTGAGAAGTGCTATATTCAGTAACAAGATTAATGAGCTTGAAAAAGGATGAAAAGACTCTGTGTTCAATTCATCTTCATATCCCAGGAAAGCAGACTTTGAAATTTAGCTGAATTGTGTTCTAAAAATATCTGGCTAGGTCAATGACACACCTCCAGCAGCACTGGGAAAAAAGTTTTGGTTGTATTTTGCGATTTCCTTATCATGTGCACCCTAGATCACTGGTTCTGATTGGAATATCATCCCTTCAGTATACAGTAATTTTTGACAAGTATATATACTTCTTTGTCACCTGTACCCTAAATCACCAATTCTGAGACATTGTCCTCTACAGTGAGATATGGGAATTTAAACATTAAACTTTCAATAGCATGCTCCCTGTAAACAAAGAGTATGTGTGTATGATCAGAGAGAAGAAATAAATATGCTATTTAAAGGTATATTAAAAGTAAGTTTAATGGCACTGTTTATCCATGTGTAGTTTCACCATGGCATCCTAAGCTCTAGGTATCTCTAGAAGTAATTCAGATTCAAAGGGTTAAGCCATACTATTTAAAGGTTTCACTTCTCGAGGTTCTTTTGCAGTACCCATGATAAGCCAAGTTGCCTATTGCCTTAGAAGTAGCAGCTCAAATGTAGATGGTAACTGCCATACAATAGACCTTAACATTTTAATGGGCATTATTCTGACCTGTGTCAAACAGTACCAAGTGTGTTGACTTTCAAGGGAATATGTGCCGTGTTTAAGAAGACTCTCTCTCAAAAAAAATTATGTGGGCATCTTCTTATATTTCTACTGGAGGGTTTTTAACTTCAGTGTTTTCATTGATGAGGCCCACCAAGTTTTTTTTTCTTCTCCAAGAGAGAAAAGAATGTGCATTTAAACTCCTATTTTTGCTGCTTTGGCTTCTGGTTTTATGCCTTATTTTGCATTTTAATCCTTTCATTGGAGCTGGTCTGCATGTTTATATTTTGGCAGTAGCTTAAATAAAGCATTAACTCTGGGGAGGCACTGTGGGACATGCCTTTGAGTCTTGAGATAGTTGAAGTATTAGTGATGTCTTCCCACCATTCCTTGAGTTTGAATAGCTCTCTGTCAAAAACATGCTATTGAATTGGTTTAAATCTCATTGTACAAAAATCAGCATGACTTCTGATTCCCAAATCAGGGCTTGTTTTCTTAAATTTCACACTTTTCAGCTCTCTTGTTTTCAGACTTCAGTTTTACTTCTATGCTTTCTGGTTTAGTTAGTCAGCCGATGTGTTAACTCCAAGGCTCTTTACATGACTTTTCTAATCAGGACTTTTTTAATCGGGTTTTTTGGGCAGTGAAAAGCCAAATAAGAAATTATCTTTCTAGGAACACAACCAAGCTGGGAATTTTGAGGTTCCTCTAATGATTGTCAACAGAAGCACTAGAAAATGTAGTGCTGGGGAAAAAAGGTAATTTGTTGTAGATTGAAGCAAGCTAATTGAAGATAGAAGTTCATTAAAGATATAAGTGGGCTAGTATCTGATTTTTACTGAAAAAAGCTACTCTAAGGCAACAGCTACAACTATCCATGTTTGGTATGAACTATGCTATGGTTTAATTTCCTAATGCCAGTAATTTTGCAATTGAAAACTCAGTGTTTTCATTTTGAATTGCAGCAGATTTAAAGCCTACCTGCCTGACAACCTCAGCTTCAAAAAAACTTTTAGTTATTTGAGAAACAGTAAGCAAAAATGAAATCTGAAATCAACATCTTAAAATGCATTTATAGAAAGCTATTACTTAGGTAGCCAAAACCAACTTTAATTTTGATATTTTCTGACTTTTGAGTACCCAGATTTTGTTAAACTATTTTCCTTAAAATAAATCTTTTTGCCATAATTCCATGAAGGACATGGCACTGGATTTAAAGAACAGAGGCAGAGTCTTGCTGACCTTGTTTAACAGGTACTCTAGTTGAACAGGTGCCTGCAAGCAGGGCAGTTCACAGCTCTGGTGGGCTGCACGGCTTTTCTATGCATTTAGAGCAAATTCACTCTAACCTGTTGCATGTGCTTGTGTAGGGCCCAAATTCTGTATGGCCCTGAGACAGAGGTATAGTGCTTCCTAAAGAGTAAGGCTGTATCTAAAGTATTTCTTTCTGTTCAGGTCAGCTATTACTAACAATTGCAATAATACAAATTTTCCTCTGACTTGGGAACACATGCTGCCTTTTTCAATGTGTTCTTGCTCAGTTTGGCATTGCAGTCTTGAACCTCATGGTGGATCTGTTGATATTATGGGTGTAAATATTTCCACATCCTTCATGCCTTGAAAACAAAGTCTGTCCTATTAAGTTTTTTATTTGGCAAGGGGCAAAAGTGCAACTGGAATTTGCCACTTGCAATTTTCCCCCTTTTAAGTGCATTCCTTCTCATTTGTGTTAAATGAGATCTGGAAAAATAAACATTGAAGTGCTGCGTAAAGTTTCCCAAAACCTTTTCTGCACATTAATCTCACCAGTACTGATTGAGTGGTGCTCTGTGACTATTTTGAGACAATATGAAGTAGTGACAAAGATATTTTGGGCTATAGCCTACGAATTTAGGTGCTGAGTGTAGAGCTGGCTCTGTGCTTTCAGAGGAGCCCCTGATGCTTAGGATTTACTGTGCATTGGCCAGCTTGGCACAGTATTTAATGCCCTGGCTGCTCCTTGGCTCCTGTTACTGTTCATGAGAATGGGCAGCTCCTGAGAAAGACTTTCCAGACTGCAAGTGATGCTGGTAAATCCAGGGCAGGAGAGGCTGCAGTGTTGGCTTGGCATCAGCACAGAGGTGAATCCAACCTTTTGTACTTGTCCAAAACCAAATAAAAAGTCAGATGTCAATGGGCTATGTTTCTCTTTGGGTCAAAAACACCCCTCTGTATGTGACCTAGTAATTACAGGTAACCTTGCAGGTACCGGTTCTCAGCTCTTGGATGCTTGGGAAGTCTAGTGAGGATACTTATGGAGAGCTTCCAGAAATTCGGGCTTGATCATGAAAACACAGCCTCAAACATAGATTTCTACTGTCCTTTACTAATAGTGGATGTGTTTATGTTAACATGCTTGGATCAGGAGTGCGCTTTCAGAATTAATGTCTTGACTTTGCACGCTTTGTATGTGAAGTGGTCCCAGAGCACCTACACAGTGTGGTTTTCTGAGAATGTGAAGCCGAAGAATGTGCCCCAAGAGCCTTCAGTACTTCAGCTGCTGAACACCTTGCACCACCACACTTCATCTTCTCTGAAGTGAGACCCTCCAGACAACAAGTCATAGAAAGGAGGGGTCCTCATCCTCGGCTGCTTTGCTCTTCAGACCCACTTTTGCTGCACCACAGCATTTGTGAAGACAAGTGTAGTGCAACTCTGACCTTCACTTGGTGGTTTCTTCAGAGTGTGTTACTAGTCCAGCTTGTTTGGTCACTTCTGACAACATGGAATCCAACCTGTTCTGTACGGGGCCCAGCTGGGTCAGCCTGTCCTGTTTCTGCCAGTGGGGAGAACAGTATATGGAGAAAAACGGCCCAGGAGAGACTCTTTGGGTAATTCTGCCCCAGGGTGAGGTGGAATTTGATCATTCTCCCTTCTTCCAGTCTTGATTGGAGATGGTTATCTTTTACCAGTCCTTTTTTTTTTTTTTCCCTGGCTTAATGCATTTTAAACAGCTATTGCAAAATTATAGGTGAGTACCAAAGCAAAACCAAAGCCATAAACAATAGTTTCTAGCATAAGTGTTTTCTTAGAACCTCTTTTGAGGGGATACTTAGAGTATGCTGCATCCTTAATTTGATTTTGGGTGGTAAACACTTTTTCTACCATGTAAGGGGCTTCCCTAATGATAAGAAAATTTCAAGCTTAAAAAAAAGAAATCTCAATAACGTGAAAAAAAAATCAAATCCTGTAAACATATTTTTGAATCAAATAAATTGAAACATTTACAAATTCCCACGGAGTTTGTTCTCAGTCATTCCTTTAAGTTTTAGTAAAGTACCTGAATAAAAATTTTTTTAAAACAAAATTCAGAATATCAATGAGACAGCTTTACTAGCTTGTTTTTAGTTTTTTGTTTTTATTTTTTTGCTGGTTTTTCTTTTGGAGGGGAGGGACAGGAAATGGGAGTCATTACATTACTATGAAAACTATTAAGAAAGTTAATCAATCACTCTATAGTGTGACTGCTGGCATGCTACCTGGTCTTGGACAAAACAAATACTAAATATTAGAACCGTGCTTTATTCTTTTATTCTCTCTTTCTGGATGCTTTCTCCACATGGGATTTGAGGAGTCTGAACATTTACCTGGTGTTCCTCAGTGATTAGGTGCCTGAATAATGGGAATTTTGCCTGTATCCTCAGATGACCCTGTGCAGCATAGAGGGCTGGATGTTGCCTGAAAGCATGTGAGTTACCATTCTAGATGACTTATATACCTGAGTGTGTCTATCTGCCTGGTAAATCACAGATAAAAATCTGGCAGTCCTATGGAACAACAGCTTTAGAAGTTATTGATCAGTGTGAGATTATGTTCCACAGTCTCCAAGTTCAGCAACTGCATCAGGTGGGCATGCCTGGGAGGGAAAAATGAGGTGAGAAAACACTCCTTTAGTTCAGTCTTTAGGCCTGCATGCTGAATACTAAAAAACTAAAAAACAATTTCAGGCCAAGAAACAAACTTCAGTTGTCCACTGTCATTCATGCACATTGCTGCTTCTGTGGGTCCTGGTCTTGTGACAAAGCTCTAATTGGACTTGAGCAATTTCTTCATTTGCGGTTTCTTGTTCAAGAGCAGTTTGGCACTGGTAAGTGGTATGCAGATAGGGCAGGAATGGGGAAGGCAAAATGATAAGGCAAAAAATGAGACATTTGGCAATTCCCTGGCTCCTGACATTTCTTGAATAGCTTCCATGCTTTTTTTCATGCTCCATTATCAGTTTTATTTTAAACTTTCTTTTTTTAAGAACTGCTGAGTAGAAAAGACTTAATAATTAACTCTTACACCTAGTTTAAATGACCTTATAAACTAGTGAAAGTAGTTTTTTTTCCTGTTACCAGTGCAAGGGAGTGTTAAAGTAGGGGAGTAGTACAGTATTGACTTTATTTATCTCATGTGCTCACACACAGAGGGCAAGATCAAATCACTGACTCATACGTTTTGCTGTATTTTTACCAGCAAATTCCAGCTAATAGATCAGTGATTCATCTATTTGAGAGAGAGTTTTAGAACTGCTTTGCTCATTCACAAGCACAATTTAAGCTGTTTTATGTTTAAACTTCTTATGTGGCAGGGTTTCTCAGGGAGTTTTGCCAGCTAATGCTGTACCGAAGGTGTAAAACATGTGTAGACAAATAGTTTGGGGACAGTGACTGGGAAGCCAGAAGACTTACTTTTCAAATTAAATTCAGTTTTTGATGGCAGCGTTACACATCCACAGTGAGCTGTAGGCGCCGTTAGCACCCACAGATGTTTGTGCCTTTCTGTGTATGTTTGTGTTCATGCTAATTCTCTTGAGGCAAAAAACTGTGGTCTGTAGTTGCTACAGCAACAAAAACACTGCACTCAGTGTATGGGTGGGTTTTTCCGACTTTGTAGAAGTATGTTGAAAGTGTAGGCATATTGCTGCGGCACATCGTGTAACAGGATAGCCTATTGAGAGAGAAAGCGTTTGTTTGGATTTTTTTATTCAGAGAATGTAACTTTGTTACCTTTATGGCTACTTATCTGCTAGGGTTTCAGTTCCCAGTTGCAAATGTAACACCGAAGGGAGGGAAACAGGCTCAGCAGTTTGGAAAATCAAAGTTGGAGTTGTTCTGCTGATGCTAGCTGGTAACTAAAATGAGGATTAGAACAAGGAATGGCCCAAGGCAGAGGGAAATGGGTGACATAATTATGTTTCTGTTCTGTTGTAGTTACTCTTGTCAATCAAAAGATGACTGTAGCTGTTCTTTGCCATGAAACCAGAATGCAAATGTGAACAATGTACAAGAGGAGAAAGTCCAGGGAGGAATTTCTTTACTTTAGTTTTGCATGTTTAAGAACTGGGTTGTGTGCTTTAGAAGTGTGACTGTTAAGAGGCATCATGGTCAAAGCTTACATGAGCAGCATAAATAAGATGGATCTCATAGATCTAGGATTTCCTTCCTTTTGCCTCCCAATATTTCTCCATGTGAAAACAGTGGTAACATTGGAAGGCTGCAGATTCAGTGGTGATTAAAAAGAAGGTCTTTTTCATGCAGTCCAGAACCAGAGTGTGAAACCCATTTCAACAGGATGCCTCTATGGCCAAGAATTTGTCCAGAGCTAGCATGGGCTTGGATGTTTATATGAAAGAACATGTATATCTGGAGTAATATACTTAATAGCTTAAAAGGAAAAGGTTTTGGATGTATGTATTCTTTTGCTGCTCCTTTGAAGGCCTGTCCCTTCTGCAGACATTGGTTTCTGGCAGCTCTGCCACTAGTGTTGCTGCTGGCAGTCCCTAGCATGGCTGCTGCTCCCATTATGGGTGAGTGGGTCTGCTAATTGTCATCCCCTCCCAGGGCTTGCCTCAACCTTGGATTTATTACTTGAGGTTATGTTTTACGTGGTGATACACCAGGAAGCAGCAGATGTCTGTAAGAAAGATCAGCCAACACCCAAGAGTTGTCACTTCCTCAACATCCCACTTTCAAAGTGCCCAAGCTACAGTTGGCCTGCTATTAGTTTATATAGAAAGTGACTGACCCCTTGTATGCTCTGCAATGTGTTTCCATCTTGGTTATCTTCTTCCTTGTCAGTTCTGATTTTTAACTTTTGGGGTTTGGGGTCCTTTTTTTTTTTTTTTTTGTCCATATGCTGAGCATTTCCTCTGTCTTCAGTTCATGCTGTGTATCTTTAAACCTGTGTTGGAGGTATTGTGAACTGCATGTTCTCTTTTAATAGGCTACACCAGCAGGTGTAGTCTGCCTTCATCCTTTGGTAGAGTTCTGACAGTGCTCTGTAATCTATTTTTCAATCACACATTTTGTGTGTCATTACCTCATTTGCCAAACTGTTTCAGGTTTCCTGGTTTTTTGGGGGGTAGAGTTGAGTTAGGTTTTAAATGGTTATTAGGAGAAAACTGATTCTGTATCTACCTTTTTCTTTTCTCTCTGATGCTTCAGGTTTTGAGCATAGCCACTAATAAGGGCAATGTACCAGCCCACTTTAGAAGACGCTAAATGGCAGGTGTCAGTGGCCTTATTTACTTGGTGGCAGGCAGAAGTACTACGTTGTGACTGGAGAGGCTTTGAGCAAGCAGTGGAGAGCTACGTCACTGGTGACCCCTTTCTGTGTCTCCTTTCTATAGTCCCATGTAAAGTATATACTGATCATTGCTCAGGCACCTTCCAGCATCAGGGAAATTAACATACTACCATACTCTGTGCTCTAGTACTACAGTAACAGTGGGGAAAAAAACCCATGTGTGTTTTGAGATACCTTAAGTTTGCTGAAAATCAAACCTGAAATGCTTTCTCAAAGTGCTTCTGAGATAGCCAGATGTTAGTGGTATAAAACCTTGAGATAGAGAGATGAAAATAAGTTTTGCAAGCCAGCTCTGGGGGTCGTGCAATGTCTTAGTTCTTTTAAAGTATGTTTTCTTTTAGGCTTTATGTGTGAAGGGCTTGTTTGAAAGGGAAGTTATAATTATTTACGCAACTAAAAGGATTGTTGAATTTCTTTTCCCTGGCTATGTTCAAGTTTATAGGGTATTTTGAGAAGAGCTCACTTGGAGTTTATGGAATTTTGTTGCTGTACTTTAATTCTTGGACAATAAGTTGCCTGTCACTGCATAGTAGGAGTATCACTGTTATAATTCTAAAATGTAAAACCGTTCTTTTCTTTTTTTTCCGAAACTGTTAAAAGGGGGGAAAAAAAATGCTGTTGCCCAATGACTGCTGTATTTTGTAAAGGAAATCAAATGAAGCTTCTGCTATTGCTGACTCATAGCATGGCAAGAATACTGGGGAAAAATAATACTGTGGTTAAGTAATAGACGTGGGTGGGTTTTTGTCCTTCTGATATGGAGGTTATCTTTGGAAAATATCAGTGTTGCAACCCAAAGTTCTGCTGTGCTGTGTGCAAATCGAAGTATTGAACACCAGTGGGGGATATATAAAGAAGGCAGCATGACTGTATTGAGGCAAGGAAATGAAATATCTTTTTCTTCAGATATAGTACAGTGCAAATTAATAGCAAAATCCAAGTATGTCTTCTTTTTCAGTTGTTTATTTTACATGTCTTTATTCACCAACTGATGCTTGCTTGTACTCTGTGTTTCCCTGGTTTTGTTTTGATTTGGTTGCTAAGTTTGAAAAATGTGATTATTTTATTTATTTATTTATTTTTTATTTTGGAGGTGATAGCCCCTGGAACTAATTCAGAACATGACTTTTTAGGAAAGGTACTAATGATTTCTAGATAGTTTAGTGATGGTTGAGATGTTTGACTTGTGCCAACTCCTAAGTGCTTATCATCTCCAAGTTGTTTTCAATAGTTGAATGCCTAAAATTAGACATGCTCCAAAGTTCAGCTTCCAGAGATATTTACTGTAGATGTAAAATGCTTATAGCACAGGCATAACTGAGCAGCTGGGATTATGTTCTGGCCTACTTGTATGGTTCGAGACCCAGAATAAATGAGCATGATGTGAGTGTGCTGCAGATCCTGATTATAAATAAGGAAGGAAAACCCAGCCATAGCAGGGTATCGTCACTGTACACGTTTTGTTGGTGGCTTCTCTTCCTGCCACAGTACTGAAGGGATTAAAAATAAGCCTGCAGCCCACATGACTGAGGGCTGGATAAACACATCTCCTCTTGAACAGCATAGAGCAATCATTTTACTTTTAAACTGTAAAAAAATAGGGAAGAGCAGTATTTTATGATTCTGAAATCTCATGGTTGAGAAAGTGAGTATCTGAAATTGGCAGTTATGTAGGGTTGCTCATTCTACGCAGTCACTGTTACAGCAAAGGAATAAAAAAGACAACTGCACTTGAGTTGAAAACAAACAAAAACCCCAAAACAAAACAACCCCCATGCTGCTCTTTGCAAATAGGTGAAGAAATAAAGAAAACAGCTATCTAGAAAATTTGCTTGTCAGCAAAATTGAAGGCCATGATGTAAATGGGGGACTCTGCAAGCAGCTGCAGAATATGAAATTTTCATTGCTTATGGAAACATTGAAACTGTTGAAAACATAACTGACTGTTATATTTTCAAAGATAATTGCCAAAATATAAACTGATTTTCTCAATCAAATAAATGGCTCTGACTAAAATTTACTACTGAAAATAGGTGATTCTGTGCATATTCCCTCCCCTTGTGGCTTGCTGCTTTGTTTTCTCTTGTGAAAAACTCCCAATTGGGCATCAGCACTTGTTGAGTTAACTGCTATTATCTCTGCAAACTAAAAAAGCCCGAACAGGTTGCTGCAGATTTTCCCTGTCCCTTAATGATGGCTTCCCAAAATCTTTGCATATTCTTTTCTATCTGCAAGGGAGTTCCATGTTGAGAGGCAGCTGGGAATATTTTCTCTACCACTTTTGCCAAATTTTGTGGCTTTGCAGTGTTTCAAAGGGCTTGGTAGCACCCTGAGATCTGTGCCCTTTGAGAGGGTGGAGCATGGGCAGAAGAGTACAGCTCCTCACCTCTCCATTTTGATATACTCTGGAGTGATGTTTTTAAGCTCAACTGAAAGCATTTTCTTTGTTGTTCACAAAAGTTCTCTCTCCTTCCTTGTTCAAGTGCTGTTGCTGAGTGTTTCAGAGATATAAAACTGCTTAGACAAAGAATAGGGCAGGAAGAACTGAGGTTTCTTGCACCTGCTTGCAGAAGCAGGAAACTCTGTGTGCTTGACTTCACCCATCATGTAGGAGCATTGTTACTCTCAATCTCTTCCATGCGTAGCCGGCAGTGGATATATTTTGGAGTAACAGGGTTTTTTTCTGAGAAGTGCCTTCTGATTGGCATTCCTCCTCTCCTTCCTCTCTTTTCCCCATCTCTTTTTCAGCACTTGAAGTGGGCTTCATTTATTGCAGAATAGCAGTTTCTGGAATATCATGCCATTTTATGGTGCCTTTTAGTGGCAAACCAACAAATGAAGCACCAGGCACTGTGGGTCATTTTTGAAAATTTAATTTCTTACAGCGAAAGGGAAGTCCAGTTTTGCAGTCCGGAGGTTTCTTTTTGCTTCTGTAAAGTTAATGCATGTAATATGGCTACCTTTTGCCATTGGAAGTCTGCATTGTATATTTCTACATCTAAACTTGCTCATCTGGATCACTTTTATAGTAGAAGTACCTGGTTTTGACTCATGCTTTAGGATTAGACAAGTTGCTACCTAGAAATGCCTTCTTTCCCCATTGACAGTAAAGCAGTTCAGATGGACTAGCTCAGGTATCAACATCACCGTTAGGACAGATAAATTCTACTCCTTTCTCTATCGAAGTTCGTGCATAAGTTTTTAAAGTATGTCCTACTATGCTAAGTTTTACAGTGCCTTTTTTTTAAAGTTGGTATGAGCATGACTGAGTGTTTAAGTACAGGATGTTCCAGATTTTCGGTGTGTAATGTCCCATTAAATTCTTATATAATACCATTGCTATGTCTGAAAGGTCCAGTCTTTGATCAAGCTACTTAATTCCAAGGATAAATGTGCCTAAATTTAACACAGCACTGACAATATCTACAGTGGGTAAAAAAAGCCCAGCTTTCTTTTGGTTTAGAATTACTTGTGAAGTTGGTACTTTTTTCCCTTACTAATATTTGTTTTTTTCTGTTGTGTGCACTTACGGGGATATCGCTGGGATAATGTGGACAAAACTGCTCTGTATTGGTGTGTTTTTAAAGACCACTGACACATTTTTCTATAGGAAAGGAACTGAAAATAGAATTGCACAGACATTGCAACAGCAGTAATGGGGCAAGTTATTTTAGAGTGCCAGTTCCCATTCTAGTGAAGGATTGCACTTTAAGCCTTCTGTTTTATTCTTAAATTGGTGAATATGTGCAGGTGCAAGGCCTGAAATTTCAATATATTTATGAATTCGGACTTTAGAAACACTGCTATAAGGATCCTGCCATTCCTACATTCATGTAACTCCTATTAGTATTTGTTGAACATAATTTACATTGTAGCCACTAAAATATGTGTCAGTAGGGTGACTGAGTATACACACATATGTCTGTATTATCTTCCTTCTTTGCATTTTGTATAAGTCAGCTATGTAGTTCTGTTGGTTACATAGACAAAGTGAAAAGGTTCTTGACTTGCTGTGCTGTATTTTAGGTTTTATAAAACTAAACCTTTAAATCAGGGGAAGAATGTAGATCTGTGTTGGTGCTACTCCTTACACTGCTACTTATGTACCAAAGACTAGAAAGAAAGAAACTGGACTAAAATCTGAGCTGTTAGAGTTTGAGGCTGATGAAGTTGAGCTGGATCATGTCTGATGATACCTATCTCAGCCCTGTTTCTTTCTTCATTGCAGGAGAAAAAAAAAAAAAACAACCCTGTCTGTGATGGATGAGGGTGATTGGCATGTAGAGCAGAGGCTAGGCAAGGCTCCTGGGAGGTTGCGTGAAAATAACTTTTTGTGGTTTGGGGGTAATCACCAAGACTGAAAAGACCAGTTGGGAACAATAGCTATTATCCAAGAGTTCATTTCTGAGAAAAAGATGGGTAACTGCTGTATTTAACTAATCATCATGGAAGCTAAGCATCCAAGCTCATTTAGTTGCCAAAGCCCTACAGGTGGCAGAGAAAGGGTGGAAGTAATGCTGTGGTGTTCCCACCACAGGAGGTTCCTAGAGCTCTAGGGACTTTCAGGGGAGGCTTTGCAAATGCTCAGGTCCTGCTTTGCTGTGTTTTACACCCTGGAGTTGTTGTTTTCTTGTTTCCATTAATTTTCACTTCAGCGTCTGCCTTCTAGCTTTGCATATGCTTAAACTAGGTCTTCTGAATGGACCCTGTGAAAAGAGCTTGAGTGATAGAGTAATGGGGTAAGATTAGGCTGTTCTGGCTGCATCAGTAAGTATCTGTGCATAAGCAAGAAGGTAGGCAGTACAAGATGCCATATTTCCTATGAGAATTTCAAGATGTCAGTGACTTCTTATTTCCTGTGAAAGCTTTTAGAAAATCAAGGCTGGTAGTCTTGTTGTGATGTTTTTTGCTTTTTATGGTGTTTATGTGTTTTTTGTTTTTTTTGGTTTTTTTTTTTTTTTGTTGGTTTGGGTTTTCTGCCCTTGTCAGAATTTCATTTTGGATAATGACATTTACCTCCTCTTTTTCCTTTTCTCATTCAAATATCCTTCATACTCTCACCTGCTGGCTGTAGTTCTGCTTTTAGACATGTCTGCAATATTATATACCATGTGATGCTATCCTTGCACAGAGGTATGTCAAACTATTCTTTTTAAAGTACTCTTTGGAGGTTGAAGGTACTGTAATTAGTGTTCTACCTCACTGCTGAGTAGCCTGAAGAAATGAGGCAGCTCTCCTAACAACCAGAAGGCATTCTGGTTTAAAAAAGGGCTCCAGCTGGTTAAACTGTATTGATGCTTCTATTAAAAGTAGGAATTGTTGCTGGCTATCTCAGGTACGACAAAATTTCATCATGCTATATTTTGGCATTACTCACTGAAAGAACAGTAATTACTGAGGAGTGGCAGAACTGCAGTGCATAAGTGATCACTACTTAGAGTTCTGTCCAGCATACAGAATCATTACAGTTCAGTGTATGAGCTGCTGACAGCAAGCTAAAGCTGTCATTGGGTCATGTCCACACGTTAAATATATTAGCCATCAAAGGTAAATGTATAGGGGTGTGACAGCATTATGATGTAGCTTTGACTTCTCAAGCTTACTTTTGACTTAAATGTTTTTCCTTTAAAATTTCTGATGACTCAGGGTTTAATCTGTTCCATAGCTGTGTTTGTATGTCCTGGTAGTGATTATTGTGCTAGTGGCTTCATAGAGGTAATCCAGAAAGAACATCTGTTTCAAGTTTATAGTCTAAATCATGGAAGGATATTTGACCTGTAAGTAGGGAAACAGCAGAATTTACCCAGGAAAACAGCAGAACAGGCCAAAATACTGTCAATTTGGCATATTCTGCTTTAACAACTCCATATTCCATATGCAACAGCAACAAAAAAGCCAAGCCTATGAGAATTTAGTGCTGCTTTTCAAGAGGGAAAATAATCTTTAATTAGTCATGCATTATATTTTCTCTCTCTCTCTCTCTTTCTTCCCTCCCCTGAGAGAAATTCTATTTCCAAACCTTTGCTTCTGCCC
>JASSUY010037948.1:7913-24071 GCA_032466535.1 Forpus xanthops | reverse complement strand
TGGGTTGCCCAGGGAAGTTGTGAATGCTCCATCGCTGGCAGTGTTCAAGGCCGGGTTGGACATAGCCTTGGGTGGCAAGGTTTATTGTGAGATGTCCCTGCCCATGGCAGGAGGGTTGGAAGTAGATGATCTTAAGGTCCTTTCCAACCCTAAGTATTCTATTATTCCATGACAGCTGAAATTTCTTAATTTGGATGAGTGGAGGGAAGAAGGTTTACCAAAGCGTTTATATTTTAAATTTTTAACTGAACTGGAAAATGTGGAAAGCACCACATAGACCACTTCTGTCTCCCATGAGATATTCTATATTGTCATCCACTAAAGAAATTATAAGGTAATACACTCCTGATCTCGATGGACAAGTCAGAATCCAAACTTCTTCTGCACTCTTAGGATTTTTATTTTTTTTTTCAGTATAGGAGAAGTAGCTGGACAGCTCTGAATTTTAGATCCGGACACTTGTTAACTCCATCTTCCTGTAAAGTATTTTCCAGACTATTGCGTTCTGATATAGGGAGTGAAAACAGATATCCTTCATGGATAAAAGCCCAACCAGAACCATGTTGACTGACATAATTCATGTTTCCAATGTACAATAAGTCTCCTATATGCCAGTTTCACTATCTACTTGGCATGCATCGTGGTGGCATCATTTCAAGGGAAGTGGAGTCAATAGGAAAGTTTTTGTCCTAGATTTTGTCTCCTGAAACTGCTTTGCTTAAGGGATCGGGGCACATTCTTCCTGGAGTTTCCTTCAATTGTTTGTGGAGAGCTGTGTTGCAGCTACTGAACAAATCAGGACTCACTGTGACAAAGATATCTTTAGTGTGATTTAATTTATTTTGTCATTTTGTTTTATAATTTGCATGCACCCATTGTATTTAACTCTGCTGTGACTAGGCTGTGAGTAGTGACTTGTCCTAGACCAAGTACAATGGGCTGTCATCACAGACTGTTATCAACTGCTCTTTGGCTACTTGGTTAGTAGCAGTGGGTATTTTTGAATCCGAGCAAATGGAGATACAATAGCTGCACTGCAGTCATGGGTGAACTCAGTTTTGTGAGTATCTTGGAGATAAATTTATCTAATTGACTACATTGTAATCTAAATATATAAAATTAATGTCAACTAGATTTGGTGGGACTGATGTTTTAGAAAGAGGTATCATCCCTGGAGAAAACTAAATTACATAGTCAATATGCTATCAGATAGTCTAGAGGGCTGCATAACAGAAGATGCTACTGGTGTTTCCTTTTTCAAGGTGTTTAGGAAACTGCTAGTAACAGCTAAGTCCCAAAGAGATTCAGAAAATCTTTTCTTTCTTTTTGCCTGATACCACTGTTGGAGCAATGATCTTCCATGCCTTGCACACAGGAGCTAAAATCAATGCTAAATAGTAGTGTAGAAGCTAAAAGTGGCAGATGATTCTGATTTAGGCAGATATCCCTACATAAAATGAGATACAAGAGAAAGATTTCTATAACTATTACCCATGCATTTCTTGAGAAGTGCATTTCATTATTCTTCTACCAGGGCTTTAAGCTGCTGACATTCAGCTGGCTACTTTATTCAACTTTTAAATGCTTGAGATTATCTTTCAAACTGCAGCTTTGCAATCTCTTTACAAGATTTGTCAGATGGCTTCTCTCAGTACAATATCACTGGTGTAATAATTAGGTCATCTAGCTTAAAAACTATTTAAAAAAAAAAAAAAAAAGGTAAAAAAGGCAACACAAAAAAAGGATAAACCTTTCACCTCTTCAAAAAGCAGGTATTCATAAGATTATTTCCCGCTCATAACATCATATTCCACTAATAGTACCTCAATTGTTTAGAGAGGGCTTGGCCAACATTCTAAACAATGATAACCTCCATTTACTAGCATCCAGTAGGTCAGATGTGAGTTGAAGTATCCACTAGAGACATAAGGCCCTAATCTTTTTTCCCCCTGGATGACCTCCCATTAAAGCACTTCAGAATGGTTCTTCTCCTCCTAACTCACTGGCTTACTCTCAAAAGCCTGTCATCAGTCCCGTGTTTCCAACAAGCTTTCCTCTTGAAAGAGAAAAATGGGAGGAAATACCTGTTTGAAGTTTAAATTCAGCCTGAAAGAGATTGCAACAATAATTTTTGTTTTAAGCATTGCCATTTTAAGGAAATACTTCATCTAATACCTGTAAAATGCTGTGAATGTGAAAAAAATATTTTTGAAAGCAAAAAATGATGAACATGGTCATGTGCCCACTTCATATAGAGGTTAAAATATAATTGACTTTAATGATGCAAAATTAAACACTATTTCTAATTGACTACCCCTGATTTAAGGATAAATTCTGCCAACTTTACTAACTTGGGAAGCCTGGGGAAGGTCGAGGAACTTCAGGTATTACTGGTTAAGCAAAACAAAATCCACACTCCATATTTAAAATAAATTCGCTTTGACTGGGATCATTTCCTCTTTTTCATTCATTTTCCATTAATATTCTAGTGAATATGTTTCACAAGAAACAGCATAAATTCAGCACATAGATCTCTTATTCAAACACACATCAGGATTTACATACTTGTGACAAATGTGATTACTTTGTTTTAGTCTGCCAGTGGCATGATGATTCAGCCTGCATCATGATGAACAAGTATTTCCCTGACACTGTTTTATAACTAAGAATAAAGTATGACTAAACTGAAAAATGTTTATCTAAAGATTAGATAAAGAAAAATGACAAAAGTCACTCACAGATGAATTAGTTGTTTGATATAAAGAAGCTTCCAGTAGTCTATTCTCAACTTGCTAACGTTTAAAATACAATCAACTCTCCTCCAGGATTGTGCTTGATCATAATTACCTAACGTGATTAATTCTCTGCTTTTTTTGTTGTTCTTGGCAAAGAAAAAGGATTAGGGGTTCATTTGTCATGTTCTAGCATAGAAGAAATTGTTATACTTTTTTAATTGAAAACTTGTTGAGAGCACTGCTTATATTGTTTAGTTTTCAGCATCTAACTTTCGATACCAATCAGGGATCTGATTCCTATATAGTTGAGGTAAAATGAGGTACCTCTTCAGACAGTAGATGTAAAAAGGAAAATGCATGAAATGTCATAAATTCAAAAGTGGTTCCATTAACTGCTCACAGACAAATTACAGACAGTTATTCTCATAAAGTAATCTTCAGTATTGTTTAAATAACAAACATATTTCTAAAAAACATTGTATGTTATTAACTAATAGAAAAATGGATAAATTTAAAAATGCTTAGAAAAATGGCTTACTAAGTTGTCATGATTGTTAACTAATGTTGTTGAAAGCAAATTTCCAGTTCTGTTTTATGACAGGGAGAAATCTTGTTCTGACTTACTCAAATATGAAATTACTTGGACCGTCTGTTATTGTCAATGGGAATGGATATCTTAAATGAAATTTTATCCACTTAGGAGAATTTACAGTTGCATATTCATGTTTTTGGCTTTGTGGTGCTATTACAGTTGTAATGGTTTAATGAGGAGGGAGTTGAGATTCGCAGAAAGAAACCCTTTTTTTTTATTATTTTTGGGTGGGCAAACTGATACACTTAGAAAAAGTGGACAAGCTCTAGTGATCACTATCTTGCTGAAAGGACATTTCAGAAAGACACTGTAATTTTTCTACATGCATCAGCATTTTTAAAGGCATTTTCTTTTTCTGTAAGATTTCTACTATGGTTTTAGATTCTGTAAATAGTGAAATTACCACTAGTGTGGAAGAGTAGTCTTTCACCTTTCTAGACAAACTTTTTTGCAGATTGGTAAGAGTTCTAAAGTGGTTATCTTCAGTTCAGCAGTTCAGTGACAGTCTTTTGGTGCTTCATCTTTGATATCTCATTACAAGTTGGTATATATGTGTAACATAATATCCCATTACCATAGAACCATACACAACAGTTGCAACAGTTCTCTGAACAAGGACTGAATACTGTAGGAGCTTCCAGTAATGATAGGAACCATTTTGTCCGTGCTGAAGAGTTGCCATTTCAGAACTCCATGTAGCTTCTTAGTGCTCAACACCAAGAACATGCAAAAAGTCCAAATTTATTTTGCTAGAAAACAGCTTGAAGCTCAATTTAAGTTGGAAAAGTCAAAAAAAGGAAAAACTCCTTTTTGAGTGTCATAAAATAAATTAAAATAAATATAATTGCATCTAGGTTGCTGTCTAGCTACACTACTTGTTAAAGAAATCCTTATCTTTATGTCTCATTTGTCAGTTGCATCATTTGAGGCTTAGATGTTACCTAATGTTGTTACTCTTCATGGATACTAAATATAATTGAAGTATGTCCAAGGAAGCCTCGAGAAAAAAATGCCAAATTTGAGGCCAAGGGGGAGTTGTTTGCACACTGAAGGGATACAGCATCAAGCTAATGAGCAAAGGATAAATCATTTTCATCTACAGTGTCCCAGGAAGGGTGAGAAGTGCAAGAGAAAGCAGAAGTTATTGCATATTAAGTACTGAACTAATGAAAGCTGCCATATCACAGTTTCTGACAGGGATGGGTTTGGCTGCTACCTTGCATCTGGTGTATAGTTAAATTTGCATGTTACTGTGCCTTCCTGAAATCTGAGTGAATATAAACAAATACAAACGAGCCAATTACAAGTTCTTTGGAACATTCATTTCAGAGAGTTCTGTTTGTTCCTGAACTAAAGAAGTCATATTCTCCATTTATCTCCCGTACATACTGATTGCACCAATCCTTTGGGTAACATTTTAAACTAGGCAATTTATAAAACAGAAATGGCATTACCTTTTACATTGGGATGAAAAAAAAGGCCTATCATTAAAAAAAAAAAAAAAAAAATCAAACAATGTTGGGGCAATTATTTAACCCAAGAAAATGAAAACCAAGTAAAGAAAAGTAATAGCTTAGAAATTACGTATATTGAAATGGCTGTATGCTGTGTATTCTCTGCAATTCTGAATCACACTTTCTATTCATTTTTATGTTGGGGCAGCCCTCAAAGAAAAATACTATTTCAATTTTCCATTCTATATTCAAGGTTCGTATTGGAAACAAATGTGAACCCTCTTTAGAATAACAACCTTCTGTTACTTTTTCCATAAGCATTTTTTTCCCTTTCCTCTTTTAAGTCTGTAATTCTTTCTGTCTGGTTTTATTAAGTGTGTGAAAAGGTAGGCAGGCTGCCCAGGTCTTGGAAATTAAAGTTCTCTAAGTAGCTCAGGTGGTTGCCTGAAATCCAGAAGCTCAATACCTAAGGAAGAAAGAATATATGACAGAATTATCCCACTTTGTATAGGAAGAAATCAAGGACATGTCCACCTACTGGTCTCTCTACACTCCGTTCTAAAGTCGATTTAAAATGCTGATATAGCGAGGAGGGAAATTTGTATCAAACATTTTGTTTAGCACACTGCAGAGAAAGGAAAAAAGTCACACAATCCCATTTTTTCATTGATATGGAAAGCATAACAGAGCTGTGCTTTTTAAAAATGCAGTGTGTTTGTATAACACTGGGAACAAGAATTATGTAGACATTTACAGCTATGACTCTATGACTATGTAGTTAACATAATTTTCTCTGTGGTACTCTTAGTAACAAAATGATACACGCAAATCTAAAATTTTGGAGACAAAAATCAAGAGACCAGACAGACAAAAACACCATCAAACTTTCTGTCGCTAGGCAGAATGCACATAGCATTTTGTGATAATCAGCCAAACACAGATTCACAGCCTTTTTAGTCTTGTGCAAACTGTTTGGAAGGCAGATGATTTTATTTTATTTTACTTTATTGTCACTCTTTGGATTTTTATCTGTCTTAACTAATTCATACATTCTAATAATGTTTATAGAAGAGAAAATTACAAAATTATATTTTTGGAGAAAAAGAAATCTCACAATTATGCAAGTCAGTTTACATTAAAAAAAAAAAGCTTGAAGCTTAAAGCTTCTTCAGAAAAGGAACAAACTTCAAAAAAAAATGTTTCTTATATGTTTTTTTCTGTTTTTCGTATGCATCATTGCATATTTCTCTTCTGTGTGTTTGACCACTTATAGTCTGTCCACATTTTTGTCTTCAGATCAAGTTGTTCTGGCTTGAGATTGCCTAATTTGGATTGGAACATTCTGTGGAGATATTCTTTTTTTTTACTTATTATATTTGATAAATGAAAGCAATTGAAATACTCAGTTTCAAGGTCTTTAAAACTTTATCTGATGTTTTACTTGACATCGTGTGCTCCCCTAAAGAGCCATATGTCATTTACTTCCTATTACTGCATTTGAACCAACATACAAATATCTAAGACTGATCCAAAATAATCAAATACTGTAAAGAGATCTGAGTGCATTTTAGATGACCTATGATCAGGGCCACAAACCACTTTTTTTATGGGATTCCACATAGGCTGATACTTTTATCTGGATGAATATCCTTTTTGTTTGATGGAAATCCCACACTGACAAAATGATCTGTGAAGGAGAATTGGGAGTAAAAGTGCAATAATATAGGATTAAAATGTACTCAATAATGATGCTGGAATTCGAACAGAAACACACAGAAGGAAAAAAATACTGAATGGGAAATTATACAGGGGCTGATAATTGATCATTAAGTGTTTTGAAAAATGAGGACAAATAGTCTGTGTTTGGTCTGGTGGAAAACATAGTGACAGAGAGAAAACAGGGTGTGACACAATTCAAACAAGAAGCAAACATAATTGTCTTTGCAACAGTCTTTGGGTAGAATAACTGTCAATTATGTCAGTAGACACATAGAACCAAAGATTCATCTATGAAATGACAGTGATAAGGGGCAACAAATAGAGGCTCATGTTTTCTTATTAAAACAGTGATATGTACCGAGAATCTAGATATCATGTACACACAACATAATTACATAATGCAGGCTACTATGCTTCTCTCCACTTTAAGTGACAGAACACTTTCTCCTCCAACTTTTCCAGCTTTTCCACTGCTGAAAAATTCATGTACTTGCTGCTTCAGATGAAAAGTTCTGATTTTACTTCCAGTAAAACTGTGTGGAAGTGTTTGTAATAGAAATGACAAAACACACAATATATGCTACATTTCAGTATTCATTTTATAAGTACCTGATGTAAACTTTTGTTCGAAAGTAGGGTAGAATTTCAAAATGCTGGGCTGGGCTGAAATTACATTCCTTCCAAGTTTGGGGTGTTTAAATTTAGTCATGTGGTGTGAGACATTATGTGTCCCATTGGTGAAATTCAGACACAAGATTTTTTCTAAAGCTAGTTTCTCACCCTATACCTATTTCCCTTGCTTGAGATTGAGTTAGGTAGATTTTTCTATTTTAGCATTAACAGTGAAGTGAAACATGATCAGTTTACTCCATCATAATATAAATCCTATCACCAGAGAAAAATCAGTAAATCTAATATTTTTATAGAGGCAAAACTTGGGAATTTGTACAGAATTTCATATGCTACTTCTGAGTTTGTTTAAAGTTAAAAGCTAGAAACCAAAATCCAAGGTAGGAAATACCATATAAATGAAAAAAGAAAAGAAAAGAAAAGAAAAGAAAAGAAAAGAAAAGAAAAGAAAAGAAAGAAAAGAAAAGAAAAGAAAAGAAAAGAAAAGAAAAGAAAAGAAAAGAAAAGAAAAGAAAAGAGAAAAGAAAAGAAAGGAAAGAAAAGAAAAGAAAGAAAAGAAAAGAAAAGAAAAGAAAAGAAAAGAAAAGAAAAGAAAGAAAAGAAAAAAGAAAAGAAAAGAAAAGAAAAGAGAAAAGAAAAGAAAAGAAAAAAGAAAAGAAAAGAAAAGGAAAAAAGAAAAGAAAAGAAAAGAAAAAAAGAAAAGTAAAGAAAAGAAAGAAAAGAGGAAAGAAAAAGCTGTTTGTAATTTTCACAAGTTTTTCATGCAGAAACAGGAAAGCACTAAGATGAGTAGATAAAATGGATTTTACCTGTGTTTTGGAAGCTTTCAAAGCCTGACCTTCATTTTACTATTGCTTCTTACTTTCTTCAGTTAATACAAGTTTTTCTAATTGTGTACCTTGCAAAAAGGTATTCCTTAAAGAAAAAAAAAAAGGTGACTAGTTTATTTGATGTATAATTATTTCTAAGTGAAAAGATTGTGATATCCTAAATTTTCCCAGTCTTAATGCAAGTTCTTTGTTCAAGAGCCAGGCTACCTAATGTTGATTTCAGTTTCTGTTTGTAGCTGTGGAAGACCTTGAAACAGCAAATTACCTTGCTCATAAAAGTGTTATGCTCTCAATAAGACTGTGCAGCTTTAGCATGGAGTATTTCATGCTCAGGTTACAGTGCCTATGAAATGTTGGTTTCATAATGACAATAAAATGGTATTTTTGAGGGCTTTTCATTGAGCTGAAGGACTTAAAGGAGCATACAGAACAGCACCTTTGGGAGGAGGTCAAGCTGGTATGTTTTCATGGTTTTATGAGGTGAATCGTAGTTGCTGAATATAAGCTAACCCAATTGTACCTTATTTTTTTTTTTTTTTGTTAAAAGTATTTCTCCGCTGTAAATTTTTCCAGTTCACCTGAAGAATTTTAAGGGCACAGTACCAATAACAGTTAAGCTGAAAATATCAGTTTAATAGGCTTTTAAAGAATAGATGAAGATTTGGCTTTGGAAATATGGTTTTAGCTCTTTTTTCTCTTCCCTCTCCTATTTTTTCTTAAAGAAAGTAAGTTCTACCAGTGTTTGGTGACAACTGATTACTCAGGCAATGTATTTAATGCCATGAAACACTTTTTTTTCCCCCATGTGTTTTTAAAGCATAGTTTAACCTAATTAATATATTAACTATTTAAAAAAGAACCTAACCTATTTTTTGTGTGCAGATCTCTTGTACTTCAGTAGCTACCTATGATTTCCTTAGTCAGCAAGAACTGTAAGTGCTGAGAACACTTCATCTATCCCAAAAATACTTAAAAAAAGAGAAATGCAGATCTTTTAATTGCCTTAGAATTTCAGTGTGAGAACTTCCATCTGGAAATTACAAGACCAGATGGTTGTATAAATGCCATACATCTGTCACTTTTTTTTGTATAACTGGTTCTATTTGAAGAGGGATTTATTTAATCATTTTGGCACATCATGTAGTATGTCAATCCTATCAGTTTGTAGCCCTTAGCTTTCTTTGTACCAAGTCCTTTTTCATTCCTAGAATGCAATGGAGGTAATAAGTTCTCTAACCAGATGCAGGATGACTTGATTAAAATTGTTTTATGCTGAAGAGAGGAGATTAATATTATTGAATAAAATTCTTCAGGAAAGATTCTTGCTATCAAGTTTACCTAGAATATGAAACTTACCTCTTCACTCACCCACATAAGAACACTATCTGGAAAAAGTTTTAAAAAGGTAGTGGAAATAAACAAATATGCTTAATAGAAGTATGCTTTAGCGTTATGTGCTATGTCATTAATCCAAAGGAAATAAAATGACTTCTGAATACAAAGTCTATCAAAATTTGAATACATGCAAATATCTGATTGGACCATCTTCCTAAAAATTCTGTAAGTTAATACTTCAGAAAAGGATGCGAATACGTACAAATCCACTAGTGAATGAAGACCATGAGGTGCATGGAACTTATTGTGACTTTTGTTAGAATCCATATGACAAGTGACTGAAAAATATAGCTTGTAGACATTTTGTTTTTATTCATGCTTACATTTGCATTAGATATATTTCTATAGGTAAATTCATAGGCATAAATGCATACATCATACTGAGTTTTTCATGCTTGCTGGAACTTTACTATTGTCTTTTAAAACCTGTGTTTGGGAACAATGTTATTGCCCACCCTACTTAAAAATTGTCTTCTCATATATTTCTTTGATACAGAATTAATGCTAAAACCAGAGAAATATGAGTTAGTTACTTTCTCTTCTTTAACAGCAAAACACAATCATTAGTTTGATCCCTGCCAGAGACAACATAGGTGACATTGTATTTGCAAGAGATGTGTACTAGAGTGTTACTTTCTTTTTTGCATGTTTGCAGTAACATTTTAGCTTGGGTCAGCATTTTAGAATTTGACCCTACTTACTTTGTTTTGATTCACATAGTGGAAAAGGCTTGTGAAGCAGGACCTGAATTTCCTTTCAATTAAATAAAACAAAAAATACCATCCAGGAATGTACTAAATTAATTCAAAGTCAGCATGATTTATTGGATAAAATTAGAGCTTCCTCAAAGTTATCCGTTATTCCTTGAAAATTATATAAAGGTTCTACTACTGTGACACATTATTTGCTAGTGTATATATAAATGTAGCCTTTGAAAACAATTTTTACACTAATTCTTCCTGGAGAGAGCAGGTATTTATGGAGTTCATCTAAAAAACTTATCACTGACAGCACTTTTTCAGAAAAATTTTCTGCTTCTATCTTTCTACCAGCACTTATCTAAACTAAATATGAAGAAGAAGGCACAGACTGATAATTTCATATTTGTTTCTTTTTTTTTAATGATGAAAGGCTTCACCATGTAACAAAACCACACCCTAACCACAAACTGTTCTTGATTTTAAGGTTGAAGTCTCTTTTCAGTCTTTACTAAAAATAATAATTGACAATTTAAAATCAATAGGAGAAATGCAAGGATTCATTTAATAGAATTAGAATACTAAAATCTGTGCATGGATTAATGCTCTACTTTTTTCAATCAGTGGTGACTATGTTGTATTTTCATCCACGATTTATAAGTCATCACTATTACGCAAGAATATTGAAATACGTGTTGTAATTTTATTACCCTCGAGATAATTCTGGGGCTGTCAGTGTAGTAAGAAGAGCATTAATTGTCTCACAGGATCAAAATCTGCCATATGTTTAATTGCATTAAATGTATCTAAAACTTCCCAAGGAATGCTGGGAGAATTGCACAGTGACTTAATTTTTAGAAGTGGCTGCTCACTGAGAATCAACGGTACACAATGTACTATACATAATGGAAGCAAATTATGTCATATGCATGGGAATTACCTAACTTATTTTCACAAATAGGTTTCAATTGTAAAAATTGACTTTTATTGATGCAAAATTTTTTAAAGAGACTCTCCTGACAGGTGAGTGAATTACCTAACTTTCAATGATTTATAACTCTTCCATGGCATAAAAGCAGTCCTTTTAATGATAGAACTTTTAACTTGCAAACAGAGCCAAAGCTTTCAAATTATCTTTGTCCTTATTTCATTTTTTGTCATCTGATGAAAATGAAATAAATTGGTTCTGAATACATCATACTAATCTGAGTAAGCAGAATGAGCAAGCAATTAAGATATTAACAGCAAATCTATAATTTTCAGGAAATTAGTTAAAATAGAACATACAAATAAAAAAAAAGCTCATCTGACAATGTTATTAATAAATTAAAGAGTTTAAATGAAAAAGTCTGATTCAGTGACTACTGAAAGAAGACCATTTTATGGCTTAGGAATGGTGTTGATTAACCGTTTGTTTTTAACTAAAAGATATGAGGAGATGTTCTTGTTGGCCAAAAAAATTAGGCTTTATTCAGCCAGCATGAGGAACTAACTTAACTAGACCTGCTTTCTTGCCAAGGGGGTCACATGATGGGTAGCAACAGTTCCACTTTAGGAGGCTTCACTTTTGGTCTTTCCAAGAGATCAACGTTATCCAATTTGCTTACAGCAAATTGATTTGCATTTTCTTCCACTTTGTTTTTACAGTTATTGGGTCTTCAGTTATTGGGTCTTCAAAATATTCTTCCATTTGCAGAGTAGCAGATAATCTTTAATTTTAGTATGACTGATTACTTTATAATTCATAATAATAATCATTTTATAAGAATGGGTTTTAACCTGAAATGACATTATTAAAAGTAGTTAAAAAGATTAATAGGTGCTGGAGAGATCCTGAACGGCTTCATTCCTTTACAGCTGTAAACATATGTATGACTACTTGCAAGTTCTGTGCTTCTCACCCACAAAAGAAAGAAACAGCACAAGCTACTTGTACTTCAGTTCTTGTCACCCTTAGCTCATGTCTTCTATCAGATAATACCTACCAAAGTCAAACAGGATTTCTCAGTTAGTGCAAAAGTTGGCAGACAAGCCATCCTCTTTTTGTCTCATATAACCTAAAATTTTAAAGGTGCTGTTTTATGCTTATTGTGTCTTTAAAGATCCTGCATTCTACAGTGGGAGTGATTATGTGACTAGATGCTCTGGACAGTGTAATGGACTCTAATGGTGGCTTATTTGTATGGTTTAAGAATTATGTTTTATATTGTTTCCTGAATATTGAGCATTTAAACAAAGATAGGTATCCATATGTTTTACACATCAAAGAAAAATTACGAAGCTTTAAATTTTCATATGTCTTCAAGTACATTTTCAGCCATGTAGGCAAATTACTCCAGAAGACATGAATGTCTCAGATTTTGTGAGATTGTTTCTGAGCATAAGTGTGAATGCTTCATGACTGAAGAGGAAAATATTGCACAGATGGACAACAAAAAATTTATTTCTGTTCATTTCTTAAAAAGATTGGTTGCACATTAAAAACTGCTGTGTTTCTTTAGGAAAGCAGACTTCCCCAAAACAGAAATCCTGAGAGATTTGTATATAACAAAACAAGTAAGGAAAAGTTATATGAAGATTTTTGTATGATCCTTTTGTGGAGATTAGTAGTTTAGGATTTAGTTGTGGAAATGTCACAGAAGTATTTTGCATAGATACATGATGCAGCTACAACAAGACAGCAGTTCTAGTATGCTGCCTTTGTTTCATCAACCGTTTTCTTTTCACCTTAGAAAAAGTACTCAAAGAAATTACTACAGCCATGAGATTTTGCTTTCATGAGTTAGGGTTAGAGCTTTCTAAATATGCAAATTATTAGCGGTTAGGGTCATGCAAGTCCTTTGTCCTTTTGTGCTCAAAGGTACAAAATTTTTAATTCACTATTTGTGTGAATTTATAGAATCACAGAATCATATAATAGTTATGGTTGGAAAGGACCTTCAGATCATTTAGTTCCAACACCCCTGCCATGGGCAGGGACACCTCGCAATAAATAATGCCATCCAAGCATATGTCCAACCCAGCCTTGAACACTGCCAGTGATGGAGCTTTTACAACTTCCCTGGGCAACCCATTCCAGTAATTCACCACCCTTACAGTGAAGAATTTCTTTCTCATATCCAATCTAAACTTTCCCTCTTTAAGTTTGAACCCATTACCCCTTGTCCTATCACCACAGTTCCTAATGAAGAGTCCCTCCCCAGCATCCCTATAGCCCCCTTTCAGATATTGGAAGGCTGCTATGAGGTCTCCACACAGCCTTCTCTTCTCCAGGATGAACAGCCCCAACTTTCTCATTCTGTCTTCATAGGGGAGGTGCTCCAGTCCCCTCATCATCCTCGTGGCCCTCCTCTGCACTTGTTCCAAAAGTATCATGCTCTTTTTATGTTGAGGACACCAGAACTGTACACAATACTCCAAGTGAGGTCTCACAAGAGCAGAGTAGATGGGCAGGATCACCTCCTTCAACTAGCTGGTCATGCTCCTTTTGGTACAGCCCAGGATACAGTTGGCTTTCTGGGCTGTGAGCACACACTGATGGCTCATGTTAATTTTCTCATTGACCAAGACCCCTAAGTCCTTCTCCTTAGGGCTGCTCTCAATCTCTTCTCTGCCCAACCTGTAGCTGCCCTGATGTTGCTCCAACCCAGGTGTAGGACCTTGCACTTGGCATGGTAAAACATGATAAGGTTGGCCTCTGCCCACCTCATAAGATCCTTCTAATGGCATTCCTTCCTTCCAGTGTATCAACTGAACCACACAGCTTGGTGTCATCGGTAAACTTGCTGAGGGCTCACTCAATCCCACTTGTCCATGTCTCCTACAAAGATGTTGAACAAGGCCAGTCCCATCACCCATCCCTGAGGGACACCACTTGTTACTGGTCTCCAGCTGGGCATTGAGCCACTGACCACAATCCTTTGTGTGCCAGTTCTTTATCCACCGTGTGGTCCCCCTATCAAATTTATGTCTCTCCTACTTAGAGACAATAGTGTCAAACGCTTTGCACAAGTCCAGGTAGATGACATCAACTGCTCTACCCCTGTCCATCAGTTCCATAGCCCCATCACAGAAGGCCACCAAATTGGTCCGCCAGCATTTCCCCTTAGTGAAGCCATGTTGGCTGTCACCAAGAAACTTGTTGTCTTTCATGTGCCTTAGCATGCCTTCCAGGAGAATCTGCTCCAAGGTTTTGCCAGGCACAGAAGTGAGACTGAGTGGCTGTAGTTCCCTGGGTCATCCATTTTTTTCCTTCTTGAAAATGAGGGTTATGTTTTCCTTTTTCCAGTTGTTGGGAATTTCACCTGACTGCTATGATTTTTCAAAGATGATGGACAGTGACTTTCCAACTTCATTTACCAGCTTTTTCAGGACCCGCAGATGGATTTCATCAGGTCCTATGGATTTGTATACATTTAGGTTCTTAACATGGTCTCGAACTGGATTCTCTTGAACAGTGGACCCAAGGTCTTCATTTTCACAGTCCCCGAGTCTGCCTTCCAAGTCTTTACTTTCATCCTGGGGAGTTTCTGTTTACACAGAGCCTATCTTTGAAGTATCTTTTGCTTCTCAAATGTAACTCATATGAGTGTTGATTTAATAGATTATTCCTTTACCATAGTCAATGTTGTATGCTATTGAAACTCTAAATATATATGAGAAATGACTATTTTGAGCCTTAACTAGAAATCACTTTAGTTTTTTAAAGACAGTTATCGGGTTCAAACTTAAACAAGGGAAGTTTATATTGGTTATGAGGAAGATATTCTTTGCTGTAAGGGTGATGAGGCACTGGAATGGGTTGCTCAGGGAAGTTGTGAATGCTCTATTGCTGGTGGTGTTCAAGCCCGGGCTGGACATAGCCTTGGGTGGCATGGTTTAATGTGAGGTGTCCCTGCCCATGGCAGATGGGTTGGAATTAGATGATCTTCAGTTCCTTTCCAACCCTAGCCCTTCTATGATTCTATGATTCTATGATCTTAGTCATCTCCCTGAGTTAAAAAAGCTCTTTGTCATGTTCATGTTAATGTAAAGCAGGTTCAGATTAATGAATTGATTCCTGTGAGAATGAATGGCTGAGATGTCTAAGTTGTTCAGAAGAAGTAGTATCACTGAAGCATAATGTATCATCCTTGATGTTTCAACCCACTATTTTTGTCCAGCAGCAGTCAAATGTATGTCAAGTCAAAAATCTGCAAGACCATCCTTTACCAACAAATGAAACATGACACTTGTGCAACTGTTCTGTGAGCTGACCAGAAATCAGAACTGAATCTCAGTCTCTAATTATCATCTCCTTTTTTGGATGGGTAACTTGTGATGTTTCCTTTCAGATATGTTATTAATTGTGACTTGAATATAGGATTCATAATCATGATCTTCAGAGGCAATGGCAGGGTTAACTAGTGGCAACCAGCTTTCGTAACACCAGTTTTTGTAATATAAACATTCTGTATTTCACATTTGCAAAACATTGACTCTTCCACATCAGATCTCTCATTTATGTGCTCTGACTCCTTTCTCATTAAATCATAGTCAGAAGTAGATAGCAAAGCATAACAAGAAGTATTCCTGACATGAGCTGTAATGGGGTAGCTGAGGCTGCACAATTCAGAATACTCAGAAATTGTTTTGTTTTGTGCTGTGGAAAGATTATTTCTGCTAGTCATGCAAAACATGTAAAATCAAGAAACAAAAGCTAAAGGTAAACAAAATGAAGCAAATTCAGAGAATCTGTTTTGCAGGATTCTTAAATATCCAATGCACACTACATCCCATACTGACTTCACCATCAACATGCTGTGCTTCCCATTCAGCTTATATAGGTTTGTAGGTGCATTTTCAAGTTAGGTGTTTTGTCTTCAGACAAATTATCTGTAACCTATGTAGATAATTTTGTAATAACTTTAATTCTATTTAAAACCTAGGATTCAAATATCTATTTGCCATGGTTTAAAGCCCTCAGCAGTTCACTCACTCATTCCCCCTCTGTCTCCCCCAAGTCCTGGGGGGATGGGGAGGAGAATTGAAAGAATGCAACTCCCACAGTTTGAGATAAGAACAGTTTAGTAACTAAGGTATAACACAAATCACTACTGCTACCAC